>WNWK01006422.1:0-106037 GCA_009830355.1 Cherax destructor
TCGGTTAGCATATTGGGGGTTGTATGCCATTCTTGGGCACTTCCCCCGTATTATTTTTTGCCTGTATAAATTTGTGGTTTTTCAACCCTTGGTTTTTTTCAGGCTATCCGTAAAATTGATACCCCCCCTGGTTCTTCATTCCCCCTTTGGTTCCCCCGTATCTTTAGCAAGCATAAAGATTTGTCTTTGTTGGGTCCTGGTCATGTTGACGTACAGGGAAAGGGGCGGGCAAATTTTGCTGCGCGGTCAGCAGTACGGGCCCCTTCAGTTTCATATAGAGGTTTTCCCTTTTCCCCCGGACTATTTTGCGATTTTCTCCCCCTTTTTCCCCCCGTTGGCACAACCCCTGGTCTGACCTGCTGAATAACAAACTTCATTCTTTAAACCGGTTAGGGGCCCCGGCCTTCTTCTTGTCCTGTCTAGGTTGGGGGGCTACACTCTCCCTCTTGCATCAGCCCTTTTTACTCCCGGGGTTATCTCAGGGGGGGCCCCCCCCCTCTCTGTGAGCATTGTGGGGTTCCAGTGTCTGTTGACATACCCGGGGTTGGACCCCCCACTCTAAAAACGACAAAATTTACCTCCAACGACGTCTTGCTCTCCCCTTTCCCTTTCCCCCTTCTTGCAGATCCCCCCCTTTTAAACCCCTGACTCTCTCATTGTTTTTTTGAAAAAAACGACACTACACAAACTCTGAAGATTATACCTAAAACACCTCCCTCAGCCCCTTTTTTCCCTCGATCTTTGCTCCCCCCCTCCCCTGCACAATCCACAGTCATCTTGCCTCCATACCCTACTAATCGTCCATCCCTCTTAAACCCCCCTCTCCCCCATCCTACAAAAACCCTTTCACTTTTTAACCCTTTTTTCCTAGATTATAATATAATATAAATAATAATAATGCGTGAACGTGTTAATAGGAGCGAATGGAACAAAGGGGTTTTAAAAAAGGACACATGCTGTTGGAGTGTAAGCAAAAGCTTTAGAAGGGATTAGGGAAATTTCGGCCAGATTTTTATTCCTGGAGATGGGAAGTCCCGTGTCTGCATTTAAAGGGGGGGCCTTTTAAGTTTATTTGTAGAAAGGGCCTCTGGCAAGACAGTGATGGAGTGAATGATGAAAGTTTTTCTTTTTTCGGGCCACCCTGCCTTGGTGGGAGACAGCCGATGTGTTAATAAAAAATTATATGTGTGGCCGTGCCGAATAGGTAAAATTTGCTATTTTGGCTTAAATAGCAACAATCTTTTGCGAATAAGACAAGTGAAAATTTTTTGTATAATTATTTCCAAAATCATTCTAACCTAAGGAAAAAATATATTTCATTGTGTTTGTTTATTATTAACTTATTATAAACTTATCTAAAATATATTTAGTTATATTAGGCTAAATTAAATTGCGCTTGTTATAATAAGGTTAGGGAAGTTTTCTAAGGTTCTTTTGGTACAAAATTATTGAATTTTACATTAACATAAAAGAAAAATATATCTTTAAACGTATAAAGAAAATTTTAGAAACTATTTAACCTTAAACGAGTTCTTGCTAATTGACCAGTTTTACTTATTCGGCACGACACACACACACACACACACACACACACACACATATATATATATATATATATATATATATATATATATATATATATATATTCTTGGCAGTTACCATGAGCATCATGTCAGTCCTGGTGGTACGAGCATCATGTCAGTCCTGGTGACATAAGCATCATGTCAGTCCTGGTGGTACGAGCATCATGTCAGTCCTGATGGTACGAGCATCATGTCAGTCCTGGTGACATAAGCATCATGTCAGTCCTGGTGGTACGAGCATCATGTCAGTCCTGGTGACATAAGCATCATGTCAGTCCTGGTGACATAAGCATCATGTCAGTCCTGGTGACATAAGCATCATGTCAGTCCTGGTGACATAAGCATCATGTCAGTCCTGGTGACATAAGCATCATGTCAGTCCTGGTGACATAAGCATCATGTCAGTCCAGGTTGAACGAGCAGCCTGAACTACCCACATAAACTACCACTCCCATCACCACATATTGCCTAAACCTAATTTTCTGAGGTATATTTTCATTTGATGGTTTTCATCGTGGAACAACAGGTGTGAGGGAGCCCTGTCTCTCAACACTGTCTCTCAACACTGTCTCTCAACACTGTCTCTCAACACTGTCTCTCAACACTGTCTCTCAACACTGTCTCTCAACACTGTCTCTCAACACTGTCTCTCAACACTGTCTCTCAACACTGTCTCTCAACACTGTCTCTCAACACTGTCTCTCAACACTGTCTCTCAACACTGTCTCTCAACACTGTCTCTCAACACTGTCTCTCAACACTGTCTCTCAACACTGTCTCTCAACACTGTCTCTCAACACTGTCTCTCAACACTGTCTCTCAACACTGTCTCTCAACACTGTCTCTCAACACTGTCTCTCAACACTGTCTCTCAACACTGTCTCTCAACACTGTCTCTCAACACTGTCTCTCAACACTGTCTCTCAACACTGTCTCTCAACACTGTCTCTCAACACTGTCTCTCAACACTGTCTCTCAACACTGTCTCTCAACACTGTCTCTCAACACTGTCTCTCAACACTGTCTCAACACTGTCTCTCAACACTGTCTCTCAACACTGTCTCTCAACACTGTCTCTCAACACTGTCTCTCAACACTGTCTCTCAACACTGTCTCTCAACACTGTCTCTCAACACTGTCTCGCAACACTGTCTCGCAACACTGTCTCGCAACACTGTCTCGCAACACTGTCTCTCCCCCAACCAAAAATGTATATTGTTTTGTGAACAGGAAATATTGGACGTTTCCTGTTACGACCACTGCAGAAAGTTTGTGTCAGTCATTCTTTAATTTTGAAAGTGAAAAGACATTCTAAAAAAATCCAGAATTTTTATTTATTGTGCGTGACAAATATTTTTTTTTAATTATTCTTCTGTTTTATAAAAACAACTGTGAGTGAAGGGGAAGTTTTTTTTTTATGCTGGTGAACGACTCTTGATCCGAGGAATATGCACATATAATTGTGTGCGCAATTACCTATATATGCTTGCAGGGTGTGTGTGTACGTACATATACACACACATACCTGGTTGATCAGGCTCTGTTCCACCGCGAGGCCTGGTCATGGACTAGGCCTCGCGGGCGTTGACCCCCGGAACACCATCCACGAACGACCTCCAAGAACACCCTCCAGGTATTCTTAAACAATCTCAGTATCATATTACTATCCGTTGACCCTAGATAGTGGTACGTTGTGTGTCCTTAACACCTTTCCGTGGATAACACAGAACTTGGCAGACGCAAGCCTATCTGACATTACCCTGACGCCAAATGACTTCGAAAAGGCAATAAATGACATGCCCATGCACTCCACTCCAGGCCCAGACTCGTGGAACTCCGTGTTCATCAAGAACTGCAAGAAGCCCCTATCATGTGCTTTTAGCATCCTATGGAGAGTGAGCATGGACACTGGGGTCGTCCGCAGTTACTAAAAACAACAGACATAGTCCCACTCCACAAAGGGGCAGTAAAGCAATAGCAAAGAACTACAGACCAATAGCGCTAACGTCCCATATCATAAAAATCTTTGAAAGGGTTCTAAGAAGCAAGATCGCCACTCATCTAGATACCCATCAATTACACAATCCAGGGCAGCATGGGTTTAGAGCAGGTCGCTCCTGTCTGTCCCAACTACTGGACCACTACGACAAGGTTCTGGATGCTCTGGAAGACAAACAAAATGTAGATGTTATATACACAGACTTTGCAAAAGCCTTTAACAAGTGTGACCATGGTGTAATAGCACACAAAATGCGTGATAAAGGAATAACAGGAAAAGTACGTAGATGGATCTATAATTTCCTAACAAGTAGAACACAAAGAGTAGTAGTCAACAGAGTAAAGTCTGAGGCGGCTACAGTGAAAAGCTCTGTTCCACAAGGCACAGTACTCGCTCCCATCCTGTTCCTCATCCTCATATCGGACATAGACAGGGATATAAGCCACAGTGCCGTGTCTTCCTTTGCAGATGACACCCGAATCTGTATGATTGTGTCCACCATTGAAGACACTGCAAGACTCCAAGCAGACATAAACAAAATCTTTAAATGGGCTGCAGAAAACAATATGAAGTTCAATGATGAGAAATTTCAATTACTCAGATATGGAAAACGTGAAGAAATTAAAATCTCATCGGAGTACAAAACAAATTCCAACCACACAATAGAGCGAAAAACTAATGCCAAAGACCTGGGAGTGATCATGTCAGAGGATCTCACCTTCAAGGACCATAACACCGTAGCAATCGCATCTGCTAGAAAAATGACAGGATGGATAATGAGAACCTTCAAAACCAGGGATACCAAGCTCATGTTGACACTTTTCAGGTCGCTTGTTCTATCTAGGCTGGAATATTGCTGCACACTAACTGCACCTTTCAAAGCAGGTGAAATTGCTGACCTAGAAAATGTGCAGAGAACCTTCACGGCACACATAACTGCGATAAACCACCTCAATTACTGGGAACGCTTGAAATTCCTAAACCTGTACTCCCTGGAACGCAGGCGGGAGAGATACATTATTATATACACTTGGAAAATCCTAGAGGATTAGTACCAAACTTGCAAACGAGATTCACTCCTACGAAAGCAAAAGACTCGGCAGACGATGTAACATCCCCCAATGAAAAGCAGGGGTGCCACTAGCACTTTGAGAGACAACACAATAAGTGTCATGGGCCCAAGACTGTTCAACTGCCTCCCAGCTTACATAAGGGGGATTACCAATAGACCCCTGGCTGTCTTCAAGCAGGCACTGGACAGGCACCTAAAGTCGGTACCTGACCAGCCAGGCTGTCGTTCGTACGTTGGACTGCGTGCTGCCAGCAGTAACAGCCTGGTTGATTAGGCTCTGATCAACATGAGGCCTGGTCACAGACCGGGCCGCGGGGGCGTTGACCCCCTGGAACTCTTTCCAGGTATACTCCAGGTATCCCACAAGGCTGGTCCTTCGCGGAAGGGAGCCTTTGTAATAACAATCAATGCTTGGGTTATGATTGTCAGCATAAATCCTTGCCAATTGTGCATTAATAACAGAATCCCCATGAGTCTCCATCTGTCAATTATTCAGGAAATTATGGGTACAATTATTCATTTGGCAAGAATATCTTCAGAGCTGTCAGTTTAGGTACCATCTGAATGTCTGAACAGACGAAATTCTTCAACTTCAACATTATGCTCAATTCACTAAAATGTTCATTAAATACAAGTCTGCTGATTGTACAGATGTATACCGAGCTTGTCAGTCCTTTGTTAAAAATTCATCTTCGATACTTAATCACGGGATAACGTCGATACTTGAATTCGAGTGTAAATGCAGAGTTACTCCTGGTATGTGGCTCCTGAAGTGTGCAGATGAGGAGGCTGTTAGCAAGATGTGAAGTGCAGGAGCAACGTTGATGCTGTTAGCATCAACAGCAGCAGCACCTGCAACATTAGCAGCAGCAACAGTAGCCGCATCCGCTTCATCAACAACACTAGACGGAATTTGCAGCAGCAACAGCAGCAGCGTTATCAGCAGTATTAATCTCAGCAACAGCAGTATTAGGAGCAGCTGCAACACTAGCAATAAACAGAAACAGCAGCAGCATCAATAGTCAGCAACGTCATCCCACAACAGCAGAAGCAATCAGCAGCAACAGCAGCAGCAACAATAACAATATCTAGCAGCAATAACAGCAGTAGCTATAAACTGCGTCAGCAGCAGAAGCAGTTAACATCAATAAGAAGCAGCAGCAGCTATCATAGGCATAAACATCATCACCAGAATTAATGAGCAACAATCAACAAATGCAGCATTTATCAGCACCAGCAAAAAAAATAATTAGCAGCAGCAGCAGCAGCAGCAACAGCAGCATCAACAAGAACAACTACAGCAACATTCAATAGTATCAATAATGGAAACAGTATGAACAGCATGCACACTCAGAAGCAACAACAGCAATCAGCGGCTATTGATGGTGTGCTAGGGTGGTGGTGGCGGCAGTGGTGTAGTGGATGTGTTGTGGTAGTTGTATCGTGGGCGTGTGGTTGTAGTGGTTGGTGTAGTGTGGTAATGGAGGCACTGTATTGGGGATATAATGTTGGTAGTATAGCCAAACGTGTCGGTGATGTCTCGCTATGGTGGCAGTAGAGGTATGATGCCATATTCGGTGTTTGTTCTCGCTAATGTTCATACGAAGATTGTGATGGGTGAGGGTGGTGCTTCGGCTGTGGTGTTGGTGTGTGATTATTGTAGTGGATGGTGGTGGTAGAGGTACTGAAAGGCTGTGTTAGTGGCGACGTGTTTGCGAAGATGTGGATTGTTGTTTAGTGGCAGAGGTGGTGGCAAAACCGTGGATTTTGTGAGTGGTCGCTGTCTTTTGTTCTTACCTATTTGTGGTTGCAGGGGTCGATTCATAGCTCCTGCAACCGCCTCTACGTTCATCGTTACTAGATCCACTCTCGCCCTGCTCAATAAGCTTTATCGTACCTCATCTTAAAAATATGTATGGATCCTGCCTCCACTACATCACTCTCCAGACTGTTCCACTTCCTGACAACTCTGTGACTCAAGAAGTAGTTTTTAACATCCTGTGACTCATCTGAGCTTTCAACTTCCAGTTGTGTCCCCTTGTTGCTGTGTCCCATCTCTGAAACATTCTGTCCCTATCCAGCTTGTCAATTCCTCTCAGTATTTAAATGTCCTTATCATGTCCCCCCTATGTCTCCTGTCATCCATTGTTTTCAAGTTGAGTTACTTTAATCTCTCCTCGTAGGACATACCCCTCAGCTCTGGGACTAGTCTTGTTGCAAACCTTTGCACTTTCTCTAATTTCTAGACGTGTTTGACCAGGTGTAGGTTCCATGTTGGTGCTGCATACTCCAATATGGGCCTGACGTACACGGTGTACAGTGTCGTGACTGACTCCTTACTTAGATGTCGAAACGCTATTCTCACGTTTGCCAGCGCCCATATGCTGCAGCAGTTAGTTGGCTGATGTGCGCTTCATGAGATGTGCTCGATATGATCACCCCAAGATCCTTTTAATTGAGTGAGTTTTGCAGCTTTCGACCTCTTAGGCTGTACTCCGCCTGCGGTCTTCTTTGTCCTTCCCCAGGCTTAATAACTTTGCACTTGCTTGGGTTAAACTTAATCCCAATTATTTCTCCCCACTGAAACTCACCTACTCCCTTCGGCTTTGTTTCACTTAGAGATAGGACATACAACTTCTTTTCATTCATAACATTAGCAATCATCTCTTTCTTTTCATCCGCACTACATCCACGCACATTCAGGCATCCCATTTTTCTAAAGTTTTTCTTCTTTTCGTTTTTAGTATTTTTCTACAGGAGAAGGGGTTACTAGCCCATTGCTCCCAGCATTTTAGTCGCCTCATACGACACGCATGGCTTACAGAGGAAAGATTCTTTTCCACTTCCCCATGGAGATAAGAGGAAATAAAGATCAAGAACTATTAATAAAAATAAAAATCTAGATGTGTGTGTGTGTATATATATATATATATATATATATATATATATATATATATATATATATATATTATATTATGCATGTGCATGCCTGTGTAGTGTGACCTAAGTGTAAGTAGAAGTAGCAAGATATATCTGTTATCCAGCATGTTTATGAGACAGAAAAAAGACACCAGCAATCCTACCATCATGTATTATTTATATTTTTCCCTGATTGCCAGTAGAGTAGACTTTTTGCGTCTGGGAAAGATAGGGAAAGTGTAGAATTTTTTTTACATAATTTTCCTAAATGTAGAACATATAAATGAATAATATAATAAATGCGTATTAAAATGTGATGCTGTTTGGACCCTTCGAGAAATTTTAAGTGAATGGGGGTGAGGAACAGCCACAAAGTGACACGGGGGATGCCATTTGTAATTTGTGAGCACTGGTTGTCATGGAAAATTCAGCTAATAATCTGGCATCATCGAGGCCAAATTGGGGTGTTTCTGTCTGAATTTGTAATAGGAACCCGTATTAATGTCCCCTGTTGAAGAATTGGGACAGGAAAATTGTGGGAACTCCAGAATTACGTGTGGATGATGGAAGACTACGTCATCACTCACAGAGGGAAGTGTGCCATTAGTCCTTCCATTTAGATTTCTCGATGGCCAGTGTAGGATTCTATTTGTTAGGCAGACGTTGTGGTGTGATCCATCTACATTAATTAAATAGTAAGTGGTAATACGAATTTCTTTTCTAATTTATTTATGTACAATAATTATATTCTGTGTACCCAGTCCACATTATTTTATAATTTACCTTCATTGGTATTAATGTTTAATATTGTAATTATTAATTTAATGTCAGGTCTAGCTTTTTGTGAGTTATGTGGTGGGCATCAAGGAAGTGACAGTTCTGTGACCTACTGTGACTAAGTCCCACTTATCTCACCCAGATTACTTGCACGTAATAATTCAGGTAATACCCTGTAAACCTCATCCAGGTAATTTTCCACAGAAAGATTGTGAGGGTGTGTATGTCGGCAATAAAGCATGTAGTTTGTGAAGGAATTAATATTGTTTCTAGATCTCAAGGTGACATGTTTTGAATTTTTGGAGTTTGAGGTGTGTCACAGGAACAGCTGAAGAAGACTCTGTTGGTTGTGAAAGTGACAGATGGTGAAGAGGTGGGAACATCATCTCTGAAAACTGCATAAGGAGCAGAAACAGGAGTTAGAGAATAAGTGGGCACTACTGGGTGTTGGGAGTGTCAGGTTACTCTGAAGTATTATTGTGAAAACTTATTCGGTTTCAAATACAAAGCCCTTAACATCCACACACAGACATACACACACACACACACACACACACACACACACACACACACACACACACACACGTACACACTCGCACACACATTTGGTATATGTGAATGACATAACGGAAGGGATAGACTCAGGAGTGTCCCTGTTTGCAGATGATGTGAAGTTAATGAGAAGAATTAAATCAGTCGAGGATCAGGCAGGACTACAAAGAGACCTGGACAGGCTACAAGCCTGGTCCAGTAACTGGCTCCTTGAATTTAACCCTGCCAAATGTAAAGTCATGAAGATAGGGGAAGGGCAAAGAAGACCGCAAACAGAGTATAGTCTAGGTGGCCAAATACTGCAAACCTCACTCAAGGAAAAAGATCTTGGGGTGAGTATAATACCGAGCACATCTCCTGAGGCACACATTAATCACATAACTGCTGCAGCATACGGGCGGCTGGCAAACCTAAGAATAGCGTTCCAATACCTCACTAAGGAATCGTTCAAGACTCTGTACACCATATACGTCAGGCCCATACTGGAGTATGCAGCACCAGTTTGGAACCCACACCTGGTCAAGCACGTCAAGAAACTAGAGAAAGTGCAAAGGTTTACAACAAGACTAGTCCCAGAGCTAAGGGGATTGTCCTACGAAGAAAGGTTAAGGGAAATCGGCCTGACGACACTAGAGGACAGGAGGGTTAGGGGAGACATGATAACGACATATAAAATACTGCGAGGAATAGATAAGGTGGACAGAGACAAGATGTTCCAGAGAGGGGACACAGAAACAAGGGGTCACAGTTGGAAGAAGACTCCTATGAGTCAAAGAGATGTTAGGAAGTATTTCTTCAGTCACAGAGTTGTCAGGAAGTGGAATAGCCTAGAAAGTGACGTAGTGGAGGCAGGAACCATACATAGTTTTAAGACGAGGTTTGATAAAGCTCATGGAGCAGGGAGAGAGAGGACCTAGTAGCAATCAGTGAAGAGGCGGTGCCAGAAGCTATGAATCGACCCCTGCAACCACAAATAGGTGAGTACAAATAGGCGAGTACATACACACACTCGCACACACACACACACAAATATACAACAGGCCTAGTGTCTAATCGACATGTGCCTTGGACAAAATGGTAACTAACACATGCACACACACAAAAACACACATACACACACCGGGCCAGGAGCTGAGTCTCGACCCTGCAACCACAATTAGGTGAGTACACACACACACGCGCCCTGGTGGCCTGGTGGCTAAAGCTCTCGCTTCACGCACGAAGGGCCCGGGTTCAATTCCCGGCGGGGCGGAAAAAATTCGAAGTGTTTCCTTACACACATACAACAGGCCTAGTGTCTAATCGACATGTGCCTAGGACAAAATGGTAACTAACTACTAACTAACATATACAACAGGCCTAGTGTCTAATCGACATGTGCCTAGGACAAAATGGTAACTAACTAACATCCTAGTTGGCTGAGGGCAGTGAATGTACGTATTAATTTATATTTACCCTTCAAGGAAGGTTTAGGTAGATTTATACAGTTAGTAACTAATATTAGGATTAGGGAGGTAACCTTAGATATTAATAATGTAATCCTAGGTAGTCTTAAACTTTAATATAGGTGAATATTAGGTTATATTAGATAAGGAGAGCTGGCAACCCCATGCTTGAACGAGGCAGTGTGGGTCTCACAGACGCTAGAGGGTCCTTCTCAGACCAGACATGGTGAAGACAATAAGGTCTCTGTGTGTCTGCAAAATACCAGCCTAAATTTCACCGAGAGGCTTCCCGAAGTACCGTGGACTA
The DNA here is from genome assembly GCA_009830355.1 of Cherax destructor. Classification (NCBI taxonomy): domain Eukaryota; kingdom Metazoa; phylum Arthropoda; class Malacostraca; order Decapoda; family Parastacidae; genus Cherax; species Cherax destructor. The sequence continues at coordinate 10,655 of WNWK01006422.1, forward strand.
GTCTCTCCTTATGTTCGTCGTAAGACAATCTCCAACATTTTCCTGTATTTAGTTGGCCTACGATGTATGGGGAAACGTGGAAAATTTGAGCTTAGGGGTCACGACGCGGGCGAAGGCCCCCAGATACGGTAATAATTGTGGGCATCTTTCCTTAGGTATTAGCCTAGAAGCTAGTGTCACTTACTGCATAAATATTGCTTAGGGAATACCCATTGAAATCAGGGATCTGAGGTGCAGGCAGGGATACTAATACCATCTGAATACTTGCAGAAATTAAGTCCTTCACTGTATGTGGTGCCGTGAACAGAGGGATCAGAGGAGTCTGGTTACTTGGGTGGAGTCGGGGGATTTTTGGAGGTATATTCTCCACCACCAAGTAAGTTAGTCCTTTATTCGTGCATGTAGTTAGGAATTTCTAGCAAGATCAGCTGCATATGGAAATGTCCTAAAAGCCACTTGTGAGCCTGAGATGACTAATCTCAGGGTGTCTGTGTCAACAGTATTTGACAGGGGTGAGCAGTTCACAAGGAGGCAGTCCAGATAAATTTCCACAATTATTATTAAATATTATTAACTAAGAGCTAAACCCACAAGGGTCATACAGAGCTGTACTCTAGAATAGATTACATGTATTCTGTAGTGTTGGTAGAGTTCAGAGTTAGGAAACAGCCCTCCTCCTCCCGAAGGAAAAAAAAAAAAGACGTGAAAATATGAAGGATATGCTTCTTTGTAGTTAAGACAATAAAGAATAGCAGTCACAATTATTATTACAATCATAACTGAGTGCTAAACCCACTAGGGTCATACAATGCTGTGATAGTCGCAATTTTGCTTTTTTTCTGTTTGCTTCTCTATAGATTGGAGATTCTTTCTGTAGCCTTCAGTATTTTGCTGGGTAGCTGTAGAGCCAATAATTGTTGTTATTGGCAAATGCTGACCTGCTGTAAATACTGAGAAAGTTGTGGCTGTGTTGTCTGGTAATGCTCCGTCTACGAGCAGGAGGACCATAAGCTTCAACCTGGTGGTGTTGTAATTCTAATTAGTTTTACGTGTCTAAGGCACATTCTATGAGGTCTTGTATAACTGTGAGGAATGAAAAGTTTCTCACCATGAATTACTATTATCATGGGGAGCGCTAAACCTGTAGGGGTTATACAGCGTTTGTGATTGGGGAGGGTGAAGGCATTCAGGGTTAATTCAGGGAATTGAAACACAGATCCATTCCCTAGATCAAGGCTCCTTGCCAGCATTAAGGTGGAGTGTTGGTAGTCATTGGGGTCCTACGAATGATCTGGAAAATTGCTATTAATCATAACTAAACCCATGAGGGTCATACAGAACCAGTGGTTTGTAGGTTTGTTAGGTTATCAGATTGGTCAGCATTATTCATTGACATTATTATAATCAAAACCAAGCGCTATTCAACGTAGATGTCAGGAACTTCAACGTAGATGTCAGGGAACTTCAACGTAGATGTCAGGGAACTTCAACGTAGATGTCAGGGAACTTCAACGTAGATGTCAGTAGTAGTACTTGTAGGTTTAAAGACTTTTCTGTAATAAGTGTCATAAGAAAGGCCACTTGAGAAGAGTGTGAGAGAAATCTTCAAAAGTGTCTCCTAAGGCTGTATCAAATTCGAGTATTGACAAACACAGGACAGCAAGGACACAGCAGTCAGAGATATCCTAGAACAAAGTCAATTAGTGCTGGATTGCGGTGATAGTTCAGGGATGAGGAAGTGATGAGCTTATATGCCTTAGAGGATAGTGTGTTTTCCATGAAGGCAGAGAAATATGGGTTTATCATTAACAATAAAGGTACCTTTTGAGATTGACAGTGGGGCGTCCATCTCAACTTTATCCAAAGACTGGGTAGAGGAGCAAAGGCACATTGAGCCATGTTCTAGGAGGGTAAATGCATATGATAATTGGAAAATAAATCTTCTGGGACAGGTGGTTTTGCCAGTAAGATATAATAAATTAGAGGTGTCACAAGTTTTAATGTAGTGAAATCCAATAATAGTAACTGTGTGGGAAAGACCTCATGAAAAAGGTAGGGATTTACCTTGCTTGATTGGATGAATCTACCAAAATTAACAAACTAGACAGTGCTGAAGAAATGTTAGATAATTTTAGGTAGATTCTAGTAAACCTATCTCCAGATCGTGCAAAATTCATGTGAAAAGTGATGCTGTTCCTAAGTTTGTGAAAGCAAGGCCAGTACCATTTTTCACAGAGATGATTGAGAAAGAATTAGAAAATTAGTGCAGAAAGGCATTATTGAGCCTATTTCACATAGTGAATGGTCTGTACCAATTGTACCAGTATTAAAGGCGACTCTAAGTCTATGAGAATATGTGGGATTTTAAATATGTAAATCAACAAATTCATTGTGAAAGATATCCTTACCCAGGATTTTGGGGAATTATTGTCTGTAGTGGGGAAAGGTAAAATATTTAAAAATTAGATTTAAAGGATTCTTATTTACAGATACCTGTAGATGAGAGGAGCCAACATCTTTAGTAATAAGCCCAAAGGACTTTTAAATATAAGAGATTACCGTTTTGGGAATTTCCCATCTGATATTTTGAAATTTATTTCCCAATTGTTTGTTAACCTGATGGGGGGTTTCATCCTATTTAGATATCATAATATGGGTGCCACAGAAGTTGAGCATGATGTCAGACTCAGGCAGGTGTTGAGTATTTTACAAGAGCAAATGTAGTACTGAATAAGGATAAGTCATGTGAAAGCAGATCTATTGAATATCTGGGTAATGAAATTTCAGGGGGAAAGGTATTAAACCTTCTCAGAAGGTGGAGGCTCTTAGAATTTACCTTCACCTACGTCCATAGGAGAGGGTTTAGTCCTTTGTGGGATGGTGACTTATTTTGAAATTTATTAAGAACTTTTGACACCACTGTATGATTTGTTAAAAAAGGGGGTACATTTGAGTGGTCTTAGTGGAAGAGGAAGCTGTTCAAAGGATTAAAAAACAATTAGTGTTCAGCTTTGTTGACTAATTTTACAGGAGAGCATCCATTAATAATTGAGGCTGATGTTCTTCGGGTGTTGGAGTGTGTTAATCCAGGTAGTAAATGGCCAGGAAAAAACCTGTGTATTTTGCTAAGAAACTTTTCTAGCAGAACAGAATTATTCTCAACTTGATAAAGAAGGTCTACTTTGGTGTATGCTGTTAAGAAATTCAGATATTTTTTGTTTGGGGGAAAGTTTGTTGTCTCACAGATCATAAACCATTGCTGGGTTTTGAAAGGAAACATTTCCAGAAATGCAAACCTAGAATTAGTTGGGCTGTTTTTACTCAGTATGATTATCAATTGTCATTCAACACAAAAATATGCAGATGATTTAGTAGATTACCATTGAAGATCCAGCTTATGCCCCCTAGTAATTATAGAGTCCCGATTTCAAACACTTATCATTTGACAAAATCAAAGGGAAACGGGATAGATGCTGTTTTTTCCAAGTAAATAATTTAAATTGGTTTAAAAAAGGTATTTTTATCTGATTATAATTTAGCAAACAGATCTGACTGTTCATGATAATGTATTATTGTATGGGGAAAGAGGGTGTCCTAAAAATTGAGATGTAAGGTATTACATTGAATATAGGCAAAAGGGATCAATGCTATGAAAGCAGAAGCCCAGTGGGCGGGGCCCAAAATGGACCCCAAAATATTGAGAAGTGACAAAAGTTGTCCCATTTGTTTTCAGAATTTTAACCCAAATTTATCTCCTGTCCATCTTGGGCCCCCAAATTGGGAAAATGGTCTAGGGATAAGACTATATCCGTTGAAAAATTTTTGGAATTTACCCCTTTAAAATCTTTAAAAAAAGTATTCCAAATCCACAGTTTACTGAGTTCAGGAAACCTTTTTTAATTTTGGGTTCCCGACAATTGTGTCAGATAACGCTTCTTTTATCCAAGACTGGAACCTTTTTTGTAAGAATAGTATTGAACATGTTCTCCGCCCCATACCATCCATCATCAAATGGTCTGGGGAGGGCGGGAAGGACATTGAAGGAAGGTTTAAAAAGTTTACAAAAGGTTCTCTCAATACCAGGTTATGTAGGTTCTTATATAACCATAGGAAAACTGTTCATTCCTCCACTAATAAGACACCAGAAAATGATGTTTCATAAGAATTTTAAAGTCCCTGTATCGCTGTCAAATGTCATGTTAAAGAGGACAATTCATTGCCTAACATGCCTGCTGGTGACCTTCAAGGAGTGGTGAAGCAATTTAAAGTTGATGATACTGTGTATGCAAGGAACTTTGGGAAAGGTGACCCTTGGTTAGAAGGAAAAAATTGTGGAGGTATTAGGGGTTAGGAATTACGAAGTGTTAATTAGAGGGTTTGGTAACATGATATGGAAAAGGCATATAGATCAGCTCATGCCAAGGTTTAGGAGTGGAGAGCAACCACTGATTCCAACAGTACCAGAAGCAGTAAGGAGTGGTTTAGAGGAACTGCCCACAACAGATAATAATGGTAATAAACTTAAAGAGCAGGTTAGCATGCAGGAAGAACCTCCTGGGAGGTTTGATAAGGGAACCAGCCGTGTGAGAGAAGAGGAGGCACCTCAGGACAGTGCAAACCCTCCAATTCTCCGGCGTTCCAGCAGAGTTGTCAAACCTCCAGATAGGTTGGATTTATAAGGTGGATGATATAATGTAATTTAGAAAAGGAGGAATGTAAGGGGTTGGGAGCAGTAGGAGGATTAAATACTATATTTGTTTGGTTCAGTCATTTATAATTGTTTGTTGTTGTTGTTGTTGTTATGGAGCGGCCATAGAGAGTACATTGTTAATGTTACTCGATCTTTTATTAACCTACAACCACTACACATACAGATTGCGAAAAGGACTTGGGGGTTATGGTAAGCGGCAACCTTAAACCAAGACAGCAACCTTAAACCAAGACAGCAACCTTAAACCAAGACAGCAACCTTAAACCAAGACAGCAACCTTAAACCAAGACAGCAACCTTAAACCAAGACAGCAACCTTAAACCAAGACAGCAATGCCTGCGTAAGTAATAAGGCAAACAGATTACTGCGATTTATATCAAGAAGTGTAAGCAACAGAAGTCCAGAGGTTATATTACAGCTTTATACATCGTTAGTAAGGCCTCACCTAGATTACGCAGCTCAGTTCTGGTCTCCATATTACAGAATGGATATTAATTTGTTAGAATGACTAAATTAATACATAGCATTAGAAATCTTCCATCTGAAGAAAGATTGAAGACCCTAAAATTACATTCACTTGTAAGACGAAGAATGAGGGGAGACATGATCAAGGTATACAAGTGGAAAATGGGTATTAACAAAGGGGATATAAATAAGGTCTTGAGGATATCTCACCAAGAGAGAACCCGCAATAATGGATTCAAATTAGATAAATTTAGATTTAGAAAGGATATAGGAAAGTATTGGTTTGGAAATAGGGTAGTTGATGAGAGGAACAGTCTGCCTAGTAGGGTTATTGAAGCAAGGACCTTGGGTAGTTTCAGATTTAGGTTGGATAAATTCATGAGTGAGAAGGGTTAGATTTGAGTGGGAATTGCACATGAGTAAATAGAATTATCAAAGCTTATTTCTTGGGTAGCATTGAAGATTGGGTTGAACAAATATTCTGTTAGTGGGATGGAATGTGAAGGACCTGCCTAGTATGGGCCAACAATCCTGCTACAGTGTTCCTCCTTTCTTATGTTCTTATGTAAACCCACTAGGATCATACAGTCACTGACAATATCCATCCCATGTTTGAGTATGGAAGCAGATTTCTTGACTGATATGGGTCAAGAGTTCTTGTGCTGGCACAAGAGCATTCAGCTGTACATTTGGATTCATAGTTTGCAATAAAAAGTTGTTTATTGTAGTGTTTGGAAGTTATCTTAGTCGGAGAGGTTTACAGATTGTTTTTATTCAGTGTGATTGGGATGTGCATGCCTCGGCAGTCATTTTCTGTGGGTTTCTTGGCAAATCGCTTCAAGCTGCTGGCTTCAATTATTATTATTATTAAGGGGAAGCGCTAAACCCGTAGGATTATACAGCACCTGTGGGGGATGTGGAAGGCATTCAGGCTTAATTCAGGGAACTGGAGCACAGATCCAGTTCCCTAGATCAAGAGCCCTCACCAGCGCAAGGAACCTCCATTACTGGCTTCAAGCTGTTGTTCCATGATAATGGAATAAAAGTTGATACAGGGTTTGGACAAGTAGTTGCCTAAAAGTGATTCCAGGTTCTTCAGTCTACTGACGTGGTGAGGTTGGTAAAAGATGTTACAGTCACTCAGGATCTAGGATTACAAATATATTTGGGGAAGTACTAAGCTTATACAGGGTCGTTATTATTATTATTACGATCATAACTAAGCGCTAAACTCAGAAGAGTCAAACAGCACTGCTCAATAGGTCAGAGCTGCTGGAAAAATTCAGGTAAAGCTATAGCCTCGTGTATCATCCAAAATTCAGTGCTATATGACCCTTGTGGGTTTAGCATTTATTTTGATTATAATATCTAAAGGAAGAAAATGTGCTGCATTTCTGAGAACAAGTGAAAAGAAACCACATACTCATCCTGAACCACTATCACTCCTGTGACAGGCAGTCCTGTTGCTCTGTTGATACCACCTCTTACCCTACTCGGTACACAACACCATGATGGCACCTCCAGTGCTGGATTTGGATGAAGAAAGGCCCTAGGCTATTCCACTTGTGAAGCCCCTCACGACTAAATTATTATTATTATAATCAAATAGAAGCGCTATCACGACTAAAGAAAGTTAGAAGTGCGTTTTAAACAAAATTCGGTGAAGCTAAGGATGATGATGAGTGTTTAAAATTCCACTACTCACAATTCCTAATCTAAACGACATAAGATGTTATTGTTAAATACTGTAGTGATTGATTTTTTTAATTAACACGGTGTAAAACTTTTGCAATAACTCAACTTTGTAAAACATTTTGTGGAATAAGGAGAAATTTTTAGGAAAATGAAGTAAGTTTAGTTATATTCTTTAAAAAAATACATTCAGCCTCATTTAGCGATGCACTCGTTTACCGAAGCCTCGAACTTACAACAGGCTCTGACCAGTATTCATACCTAAATGTATACAGTGGACCCTTGAAAATCGTTATTAATCCACTCCAGAGAGTCTGCCGAAATTCAAAATTGACGATTTTCAAAACCATTTTCTCCATAAGAAATAATGTAAATCAAATTAATCCTTTCCAGACACCCAAAAGTATTTAAAAAACATTTTTTTTTTACATTAAATGTACATTTATCTACACAGAAAACAATGAGACATGAAGTATAAAACAGTAATAACTTGACACTTACCTTTATTGAAGAGTTGTTGATGTGTGGAAGACGGAAGGAGGGAAGAGGAAGGAGGTACCAAGTCCTTTTCTGGGGTTACTTCCCTTCTTTGTTTTTTAATGCCACTAGGACCAGCTTGAGAGTTACTGGATCCCTGTCTCACAAAATAACTGTCCAGAAAGATCTGTTTCTGGCATTTCTTAAAAATGTCCCTAAAATGAGACAAGACATTGTCATTGAACATGTCGCATACACGTCCTGTAACAGCTTTGTCAGGGTGATGCTCCTCCACAAATCTTTCCATCCTAGTCCATATTGCACACATCTCCTTAATCTATGAAGAAAGCAACTTCTTCCCTCTCCCTTCCTCCTCTTCTGAAGCAATTTCCTGAGCTGTGGTCTGTTGCTGTTGCAGATAAAGCTCTTGCAGCTCTGTAGTGGTTAGCTCTTCATCGTGGTCCTCCACCAACTCTTCCACATCCTCACCACTAACCTCCAACCCCATGGACGTCCCCAAATATTTTTTGCCAATATTCTGGCAAAAAAAAAGGTGTCGATTTTCAAATTTGCAGATATTCAAGGGGGACGATTTTCAAGGGTCCACTGTATTAGAGCTGATTTCCTCTATTCTGTTTATTTCAATATACAGTACACTACTGTATAAACATTTAAAAATATACCAGAAATGTTAGAAATGGTGCAAAGGTGACATTAAAACAATATCAAAGATGGTTAACACAAACTACCATTATAGTATGCTCCTCACTTAGTGACGAATTCGTTTAACAATGTGGTCTTAGGAATGGAACTGTCGTTAAGTGAGGAGAGGCTGTATTTCAAAATACATATTAAGAAATAAACTACAATCATCAAATACACTAAGACTAAAAAAAAATTCTAGCCTTCCTCATAGCAAAATTATCCAAAAGTTCATCAAAATTTGTCACTCTCAGTGCACAGAATACTCAGTTCAGACAACCTCTGTTGTGACATTGTGGCCCTTAATTTATTTTTAATTATATTTTGAGGCTTGAAAAAGCTCTCTCCCCCAAGCAGTTAGTGACCAATAAGCTAAGAAACAGCCACAAGATTGCTTCAACATTAGGGAAGGCCATCTGAAAAAATTCAGATGGCCTTCTGGTTTTGTCTCACATACAAGTAAAAGTGCAAAAGTTTATCAGTAAGTTTCAAGTCAACATCATCTGGGTATGCTTCTGTGAAAATTTGTCTGGACTGCCTCCTTGTGAGCTGCTCACCCTGGCAAGTGCAAGGACTATGTAGAAGCTGAAGGATTTGTCCCCCAACAAGTGTTCAATTGTGACAAAACAGGCCTCTTTTGGAAGAAAATGCCAAAGAGGACCTACATCACGCAGGAGGAAAAGGCACTGCCAGGACACAAGCCTATGAAGGATAGGCTAACTCTTTTGTACTGTGCAAACACTAGTGGGGATTTCAAAGTGAAGCCTTTACTGGTGTATCACTCTGAAAATCCCAGAGTATTCAAGAAAAACAATGTCGTCAAGAGTAGATTGTGTGATGTGGAGGCCCAACAATAAAGCATGGGTCACAAGACAAATTTTCATCGACTGTGTCTATGAAGTGTTTGGCCCGAGTGTGAAAAAATACCTCCAGGAAAATAAATTGCCACTCAAGTGCCTCCTGGTACTGGACAATGCTCCTGCTTATCCTCCAAACTTGGTAGACCAATTGTCTATGGAGTTCAGTTTTATAACAGTGAAGTTCTTGCCTCCTAACACCACTCCTCTTATCCAGCCCATGGACCAGCAGGTCATTTCATACTTCAAAAAACTCTACACGAAAGCAGTGTTTCAAAGGTGCTTTGAGGTGACCTCGGACACTGAATTGACCCTAAGAGAGCTCTGGAGGAATCTCTTCAATATCTACAACTGCATAAGCCTTATAGGTAAGACTTGGCAGGGAGTGACTTCCAGGACTTTGAACTCTGCTTGGAGAAAATTGTGGCCAGAATGTGTCCAAGAGAAGGATTTTGAAGGATTTGAGGCTGACCCTGTCGACCCTACGCCTGTTGTGGAATCTATTGTGTCTGGGGATGTCCATGGGGTTGGAGGTGAATGGCCAGGATGTGGAAGAGTTGGAGGAATACAGGGAAGAGCTAACCACTGAAGAACTGCAAGACCTTCATCTGGAACAGCAACAGACCACAGCTGAGGAACTTGCTTCAGAGAAGGAGGAAGAGGGAGGGAAGAACAAGCTGAAACAAGCCATTTCTGCAACATGTTCAGTGACAAAACCATGTCCTATTTCAGACGAATGCTAAAGACGCCAGAAACAGACCTCTCTGGACAGTTTTTTTGTGTGACAAGGGTCCAGTGACTCTCAAGCTGGTCCTAGTGCCAGTAAAAGACAAAGGGAAGTAACCCCAGATAGAGCTTTGATACCGGAAGTTCTTATGGTGGGGGATTCCCCTTCCAAACAATAAGAAGTCCTCCCTCTCTTCCATACGCCAACAAGAGTCCTCAATAAAGGTATGTAAATGTGATTTTAAATGTTTATTTATCTATTTCAATAGTCATTTAAGTACTGCTATATGTATTTATAATTGTTTTGTGTATGTAAAACTATAGTTACTGTATTCTTTAAAAAAATATTTTTTTTTTTTTTTTAATATTTTTGGGTGTCTGGAACGGATTAATTGGATTTACATTATTTCTTATGGGAAATATTTCTTTGACTTTCGAACAATTTGAGTTTCGACCGAGCTTCTGGAACAGATTACGGCCGAAACTCGAGGTTCCACTGTATTTGGTCTTCAAGAGTCCGTCTGCTCAAAACCCCACAGATGACTAAAATCCACGTTTCCCCAGAATATCATTGGCCAACTAATGCTGAGAGAAATGAAAGATCTGTCTTACTGCGGGGTGGGCCTAGGTAGAGACGAATACTCACAGTACTTCGGGAAGCCTATGATTTTGTGGTCTCCAGGCCAAGTGTATGAACACCTGTTGTCCGTGTTGTTTGACATGCCACGTCTTCTCTTTATGGTGTCCATTCTCCAAGAGAATAGCTGGCATCTTTCCGACTCCCATCTTCATTCGAACATAGGGTTGCCAGTTCTCCCTAGATAATTTAACATAATATTCGCCTATATTAAAGGCCTAATCCTACCTATGTTAAAGTCCTAAGACTACAATATTAACATCTAAGGTTACTTCTCTAATTCTAATATTAGTTACTAACTGTATAAACCTAAACCTTCCTTGAAGGGTAAATATATCAATCAATATGTACAGTCGCCACCTCCGCCAACTAGGTGTGTGTGTGTGTGTGTGGATGTTAAGGGCTCGTACTGCTTATTTACTGTTTACTCTCTGTGGAACTTTGGTAAATAAGTTCCCACAGCTTCCATCAACAGTTGCTGAATTTCTTGTTTAGATGCTGTCACATTAGCAAAAAAGGATAACAATTGTGCAATATCACTGTACACAGCAGCTCCTTAAATTGGCTTGAACTTATATCTTGAATTATTATTATAATCAAAGAAAGCTCTAAACCGACTTCTCTTGAAGGGAGTTCATCTAAGATGTCAGGACCAGGTGCACTTCTGTCATTTCCTTGCTCTGTCTCCTTGTGACAGTTCTGTAGTCAACATTTGGCTTAAGCTCATCAAAATTTTCTTTAATTTTGCTTAAAAAAATCCTGAAGTGAACTGTACAAATATGCACAAGTACTGAATGCTTTGCTGACCTTATGAAAATGACCTAGCACATGGGTCCAAAAAATGCAGCATAAACAAATTCCAGTTTTTCCATTTCCTGCAAAAGATTGTTAGCTTGAAGCCTGGTATCACCCTTCTCATTAACATCAGAATACAAATGACTGAGGGTCTCATTGCTGTATAACCCTTGTGGTTTAGCGCTTCTTTTGATTATGATATATATATGATGAGGGTCTCATTCAACTTATCTATCTCACTGCTTTCCTGGAAGCACAAAATCAATGCTAGTGTCGCGTTATTGACTTAAGACGGTATTATTCTGAAGTGGAGTGCAAAGAACAGTACTGAAGGCTTATTCAGAGACTACAGTGTGTTATAACAAAAAAAGGCACAATACCGTGACTGGAACAATACATAAATAACCCGAACATAGAAGAGAGGAGCTTACAACGACATTTCGGTCCGCCAGTGAGACTGTAAATGTATTAATATTGGTAGAATTACCGACAATATGTTAGTAAAGGACACAATGAACAATGAGACATTTATTGTGAAGCTTGCTCTCCAGGAGCTTCAGCGTACAAGCAATACATGGACACAGAGGATATATATATATACTCTCAAAGTGAGGTGTAATGCTTGTAACGGCTTGAAAAAGCTCCTGGAGAGCGAAACGTTGCCACAATAAAATGTCTCATTAGTTGCATTTGTGTCCTTTTACTTAACAGACTGTAAATGGTCCAAGGCGGACCAAAACGTCGTTGTAAGCTCCTCTCTTCTATGTGCAGGTTATTTGTGTACAGTGTGTTATGACAGCATGTGTAAGAAAGGCCTATGACAGTCAAAAATATTATACACCTTGGCTAGAAGCCTCCTAGATTTTGAGGCCCTAAGCTTCAGCTTGCCAAGCCTATAGGTAAATCCAGCACTGCACCTCCAGAAGTGACTGCCCTAGATAAGGGCAACATTCATTTAGTGGTGGCAGTGGGTTAGCTGCAAAGAATGCCTAAGTCTTACAATTTTTATTTTTTTCGACAGTGGCCATATCCCAACAAAGCAGGGTGTCCTAAATTTTTTTTTTTTTTTTTTTTTTTTTTTTTTTTAAATTTAGTAATGTATACAAGAGAAGGGGTTACTAGCTCTTTTCTCCCAGCATTTTAGTCACCTCTTATGACACATAAGCTGTATAACCCCTGTGGTTTAGCGCTTCTTTTGATTATAATAATAATAATAATAATAATAATTATGACACATATGGGTTATGGAGGAAGAATTCTGTTCTACTTCCCCATACAAAATATTAAAAAGAAAAATGTGCTAAACCTGTATGGGACATCCAGTGCCTTCAGTGGCAATTTCTGACACTGCAGGCCCTTCAATAATACTATCAACTGAAGCCTGGCAAATGGCCTCCCAATGTTTTGCCAGAAGATCACCCAACATGCCCTAAGATGATCCAATTTCCACTGGGTGTGGTGATATCATCACCACAGCAGTACCAACAAATACTAGTGCAATTTAAGGTGGTAGTGCTGTGGTGGTCTTTTCACTCCACCTGATAAATTGGATTATCTTAGGGCATGCTTGGGGTTGACCGGTACCTTTATACCCATTTAGATGGATTTCATCAAATATCCCCACTAACAAGGACAAATGGACAAGGGAGGGTTGGGGATATTTAGTCAATCCGAGGAAGAGGACAGGGGGAATTATCATTATTATAATCATAACTAAGCGCTAAACCCAAAAGGGGTCATACAGTGCTGCGGGGGAAGGGAAAGTCAAGAGCCCTTTTCCTTTGGCAAGGAACCCTCTACAGAAGATCATTATAATCAAAATCAAGCGCTAATCCACTGAAGAGTTTCACACACAGTAAAGGCATGAGGCAGCTCTTAGTCTGCATAACCATGCATCCACTGACATAGTAGGTTCCAGAGAGAACAGGCCAAGGTATCAAGAGAAATATTTAATCCCACACTATACAAAGGAGGTGTTCATTCCACCTTAAAAATACTGAAATACCATACATTTTTTTTTAATCAAGGAAGTGCTAAAGCTGTAGGGGTCATATGACTTGTGAATGAGAAGATAAATTCAGTTCCTTGGTATATGGAGCCTCCCTTCAAGGGCATAATGCTGTACAAAAAATCCACTCTGGAAAATAATCTACAAGCTCATACCTCAAACTTTATTTGGCAGCATAAATTAAGACAAGCCTACTTTGAAGAGAACCTATTCACTTTTAATTGCATTTTAATATACATTATCTGTGATAATTTTTGGTGCTTTATAAAGTTCTTTGTTTGGCACTGTTCATTAGATATTGATGTTAATATTAAAATAAAAACTTAGAAAAGCAACACTTTATAAGAAATGGCTTATGTACAATCAAATGTTGAATCATGACTGCTACTAAAGTCTTTCAATCACAGATAACACAAAATTCAGATTATTACACAATTATGTATTACCAATTTCTCATTAAGATCTGAGAAATTCAAAAGGTTCCAAAACTTGGTTTTCTTAAAATTTGAGTCTCAAACCCATCACCTTGCACCTACTGTACAACTTACAATAAATAATTGCAGTTACTCTACCAAGCAAAATGTGTTGTAACTGTGTATTTACATTTTTTTGTCTAAGGCTATTGATGATGGAAGTGGATTTTCCAGTTCAATATATTTTAAGTTCATAATTAGCATTATTTTGCTCATATTTAAGACATAGATATCATATATGACAAGTGATCCAGTATATAGTGCAGTGTGAAATGATCCGCTTCACTTTGTGAAGACACACACTGACTACCTTTGATAGAGAATTTAGAAATAAATTATTTTATACAAATTCTCAACATCACTGAATAAAATACACACTACTGGTAAACCATCGTTAATGAAACTGTAATTACACATACCTGAAACTGTGATGAAATGGTACAGACCAAACTAACTATATTACCATAAAATACTTTTAATGTTAACCATTATCACACTATAGTCACGAAACACTACCATATTCCATTATTATTTTGTATTATGGAGTACAAAGTTTCAAATAACAATGGTATACAAAACAACGTTGTATCATATTTTCAATAATTTACAGCAAAGCATGAGATAAATTCTAAAATTACATGAACTAATTATTTAAAATTAACTCAAGTGTTACACAGTATTACAAGCTAAGAATACTATTAAAGAACTAGGTTATGTGAAGACAATTTCTTCCAACAACCTCCTCCTCTATTAATTTGACCTTTAAAGTTTTTGATGGCACATAGTAACTAAGTATCAGTACTGAACTCATTTTAAAATGTATGAAAGAATTAGTTTAGAGTTAATACATGTGCACACACTCAAAAAGGAAATTACAGTTCAGCAGGTCTTGCCATAAAAAGATTGTGCACATACTGACCGCAGAAGCCCTCTACTGCTCGCCAGGAGCAGTTGGGAGGAAAGGGAACCTGTAAAGGATGCTTCTAAAAAGGAGAAGGGGGAGGAGGGGAAGAGTGTGTGCCAGCGTTTATGCAAATTGTTTCTTGTCAATTAGATAGTTAAGCAAGGCAATTTTGAATAGCAATTAAAGAGATACCTAGGAATGCAAATGAAAACTCACATCTTTGTGAATGATATATACCCTGAATAAGAACTATATTAATCAGCTCTGAATCCAGGCTAATGTACAAGACAATTACAACAAGTAACATTATAAAAACAGATATATATATATATATTATATATATATATATATATATGTATATATAGATATATATATATAAAATTTATATTACATATATTAAGGAAGGTTCATTTAAAAATTGTAAGGCAACTTTGAATAGATGCTAAAAATATAAAAATTTTCAGCAAATAGCATCATAAACATGTAAAGGAGGTATACTGTTATATATCCAAATGTACCTTCCATAGATTTTTAATATTCATAACTGATATTGAATCATACACATTTTACTTTACAAATTTATTTAAAAGAATTATTCCTACCATTTCCTGAACATTCTTGTTGCTTTATCTGATGATAATGAACACTTTCCCTTTAGTATACTAAGATTATTATTTCCAATATTTATATAATTACTGATATTCAAGACTAGCAAGTTCAAAATGATTCACATATATAAGCAAAATCTTTCAAAAGAATTCCTATTCAAATTAATAATAAAAACCACTGGCAATGATTCTTCCCTTATACCCCTCTCTCTCCCACACACAGATTGAGGACACAAGCGGCTGCTACTCTAAGCGTCCACCTACCCAGCAGGGGGACGCAGGAAGGGTACAGTCAGGATTGGGTGATATTTCTTTTCTACAACACTACCTCTTAAGTGATTCAAAAAGCAATAGCAAAAAATTTATATTTTATAATGATTAACAATAATCTTTTCTCAAACAGAATAATCATTCTTTATATTTAATACCATGCAATATCTGTTTTGCAGCAACTATCAATTTTAATGTTAGGCAAGTCACTAATGTTAAAATTAGAATAAGTAAACATTTTATAAGAGAATATGTAATTAAAAATGATTAATGTTACACTTCTTAACCTTGTTAGACTAACAATTATTGAAATTCTGCAAGTCTTGCCCTTGCAAAATGAAGTGCCTTGAATATCTGAAGATAAAAAGCAACACACTGCTTATTCCCACTGTACTTCAGGCACAAGACATGTATTCTGTCATTATTGCAAATTTCTTCGAGATTCATATATTTGAAGCTCAGCAACAATAAGATTTAAAAATGTTAACTGGAAAATAAATTTTTTTAATTGAAATTCAGTAATGGTATTAATTGCTACAAATAGTTGTATTTGCATCTATAAACCTCAGATTCAATTACCTCCCCCGAACGCACCCACAATAGAAATTAATACATAATAGTTTTTAACCTTGACAACCGTCTCCTGCCAAAGAAGGGTGGGCCAAAGAAAATGCATTCACCTCATTCATTCACTGTCTTTCAGAAGTGTGCTGACATCACAATTCAGATTAGCCTCTGACTTCAATATCCCCACCCATCATTCAGAGTGCAGGCACTGCCCTTCCAACCTCCAGGACACAAGTCCGACTAACTGGTTTCCCTGAATCCCTTCAAGTTACCTTGCTCACATTCCAACAATGTCTGTTAAGAAACAACTTTTCTCCATTCACGTCTATTGAATATGCTCAAGCCCCATAACTCAAAGCCTCTTTTTACCTCCCCTTCCTTGATATATCAACCACAAAATAAAGAATATAGTCAGTGCCCCCTACCTTTTCCACTATAAGGTAAAAATTCAAAAAGGATGAAGGGAAGGGGGGTCAAAAATTTACCAGTAAATACAAAATTTCTTCTGGAGATGCTAGCCCAAACAGGGTTAGGAACCCACCCAGAGCAGTCAGCATCAACATTACTAAAAAAAAAACATTCCAGAACCAATTTTACATCATCCAGAGGCCCCTAAAGTGACTGTCATACCCATTAGGTTTAGCAGGAAAAAAGGATAAAGGAGAGATGTTACACTTGAATGCAACTGCAGTACACTTATGACTATCTAGCTCTTGGCATAGCTGTTAAGATCCTCCTATCTGAGAACACACAGTTTTGATGACTCGTACACAAGTAAATTAAACCTTTCTTCTGTGCATCCTTATGCATCCCCCCAAAAAAAAAAAAAAAAAAAGTATGGGGGAATCAGGCCCATAGCTGTTGTTAATGCCATCTCATTGCCAAAGAAGCCATCAGAAACTAGCAAAATGTTATGCCCAAATTTTGGGGGGAATCTAACAAGGCAGTGAAGCAGCAACTCTCACAACTAGGGCTTATAGTTAAGAGAGAGGTGTTTTAGGTTGATGTCTGAGAGCACTTCTCAGCCTTTTCCTCCTCTTGTTTTAGCCAACTACAGTGAAGATCTCAATGCTGCTGTCGAGTGTCAGTCGCCTTGTCAGTGTATCCAACATGAAAAACCACTTCTCTTCTGCACAGCATTAAACAAAATCAGAAAAATGGACTTGCAAACTCAATGTTTGGTTCCTGGATGACAAGTTTCCTAGTAGTAGATCTCCAAGACGTGAAATAAAGAGGGCCCCTGGTATCCTTAGCCATTCATATGTGAAATTTTTAGCAAAAGGCAAACTACTGTTGCAGTTAAATTTATCCTACTAGAAGCCTCCACTGATAACATCTTGCTGGAAGCATCTCTAGGACCAAAGCCAATTACAGTCCACGAGGAAAGACTAAATGACCTGAAGAGGATGGAGCAGAAAATAGTTGATTTCGATGCCCATGAAGCACTGTACCTTCTCTTGAGATGTACCAAATATTGGTAGGAGAGGGTGTTAGCTAATTTTTGACAGTATCAGCCTAAAATTGAGTATCGGTATCAGCAAACATTTTGGTATCGTCCCATCACTAACCTTCTCATAGCGTCTGATTTCCCAGACTAACTTAATTCTTGAGATGTGCACTTTTAGCCAAAAAGTGAATGCATTAAATTCCTGAGGTCTCTATTTCACTATCTCACCAATGTGATCAAGCAACACTGCCAGTTACACTGGGAAATAATAAGGCACCACAGATAGCATCTGCTTTTCTACCCTCCTGTAATGCTTTTAGTGAACTAGTGGGATATTTAGAGCACTTCAGGTTCTCATAGAATTCAAGATTCTAAGTATTTAGAAATGCAGTGGAATATCCTTGCATTCTTCAAGTAGACGAGCTGCTCCAAAAACTAAACGTGGAGAAAATTTTAAGAATGTTTCCAAAGACAAAGCTCTCCCAACAGAGTAGCCATGGTTCTTAAGGAAAAGAAAGCACGTTGTCACAGCCTACTGCCCATCACAAGGGGAATTCCAATTAGGAAGATTTGATATCAGCAAGAAGCATCTAGATGGAGTCACTGTGCTACCCAGGACAAATGGTCAAACAGATATGCAACTACACTTGCATCAACAATGGGTAAAACATATCTCTTTTACGGTGAACCTGAAACTTTAATCTTGTTTGCAGGAGGAAAGTCTGAGTGCTATATTTTTTAGTTTCCTTGAAACACGCAAGTACTGCACATGTACACGTAATTACCTACTGGAAGTCTTAGTATGGCTGAGAGCCAGTAAATGGTTAAATAAAACAGACAAAGCCTCAGGTAAGTGAAATGTCAAAATAATAAAAGGTCTCCTTTTGCTATGCATGTCTATTTGCATTAATGAAAGCAAAGCAGTGCTTATGGTGTCCAGTATTTTGTTTTTTGTTTGTATTTTAATCTAGTGGCTTAACACTACTCGAGCATGTACACTAAATCTGTTTATACTTGAAATTAAAAAAATTGTAGAAATAAGTAAGATTATGTTTAATTTAAATTTAAAGTTCTTATATGAAGTTACTCAGGAAATATCAGAGTTCAAATATGTACATACCTCCACAGCAAAGAAAAATCTAACAAATCAAAGTAAATGAAATTTTAGAGACTGAAATTTCCTTTGGGCTTGAGATTATTATTAACAACTAGTATGAATTATTCCTCCAAAGGAACACATATTTTAAAATTATTTATTACAGTATATATTCACAAAAATGCACTAAACCTGTTTGGTTCATACAGCACCAAAAGGCAGAAAGCAATGTTTTTTTTAATACTTTTTGCAAACTTTTACAGTAGAACAATAAACAAAAGAAAAATGAAGTGCACATCCTTTGCAAATGAGAGGAGCGAAGGGGGTATCAAAGTGCAGATTTACCAATTCACAAAGTTTCAAACTACCCAAACTTGTAAATTCACAAGTAACAATTTCTCACCTGTTTGGATCAACTCCTTTGATAACTGCCACCAGGATTGTTTTGGCACTCGCCACAAAACCATTATGTGCGATTAATCTTATTGTAATGAGTAACATCCAAATGATTTTTTATTTTCATCACATGGATACAGTAGGAATAACAGAGGTAGACAAGCACTTTAGATATATCCTATTGTACATGTGTGTACAGGAGTCCAATCTTTGCTATTAATTATTTTACATCTCTGTTTCCATCCATTTTAATATTCTCATTCTCTCTTACAATGAAAGTTGAATATCATTAAAAACAGTCTGAGGGCTGTTTTTAAGTCCTCGACATTCATTAGTCACTACTAAAAATAATTCATTAAATACTCCGAGCAGATTTCTGTATAATTTAATGTTAGGTTTGAGTCTAAAGGTGCCTTTTCAAATGCATGTCCAATCCATCATCTACCAATGTATTAATATATTCTCTGCAAGAGCTTATTTTATAGTGCAATCCTGTATATTTATGTGAAACAGCAATGTGTTAAATATTCATTTTTGAAGCATTTGTGGTGATGCAGCACAATAAAGTAAATATTGTAAATTGACAGATTTTCTGCATTTGTTCACTATATTTTTAGTATGGTGTGAATAGGTGCAGTACCAATTATTGCTCTTTGTGCCAGCAGCAGAACCTAGGGTGTGATCTCAATGTCACAGGGTGTTAAAATACAAGTTTGGTAGCATTTGGCTCCCTTCCCCTTGCAACAATATTTTTTTCAATAAACTAGCCATATATATTATAATATATATATCCATTACTATGGATTAAAGTAATACCTAGACCTTTCAGTAATATTCAACAATGCAGTGCTAATTATAAACTTCAAAGCAATATAAGGAATTAATCATATAGTAGTTATTAATTATATGATGAACTCCCAGATGCTCCAAGTGATCATGTATCTGTTGTGTAGTCTGCTATTCTCCCTCCTAATACATTACCTCTCTTTTTGTACAAAAGAAAAACCATTTCCCTCTTAAAATATGAAAGGCCTAAATATTTTACACTAAACACTTGAAGCTATTTTATTTAATAAAGTGAGGAGAGTAGTAAGAAATGCTGCTGCTTATGTCATTATCAAGCAAGGCTGTGTGAATGGTACTTTAAGCCAACATTAGGCTACTACTCAGCTATGATTTATGCCTACACCATCCTGTGCAATTAAGGTAAGGAATAGATAGTTTTATTAAAGAACTAGTAAATTTGATGAATTCTCATACACCACTGCTTTTTCCCTTCTAGCTTGTGCCCCCCATTCCTCATACACTACCCATGTCTTATTCGTTCGTGGCTCAAGCAATGCAATCCAGCCCATGAATGCCAATGTCATCCTAGGAATTCAAAGCAGATTCTGAAGTCCTCTAATTAAACATTTATTTTTTGTCAAAATATTAAACATTTATTTTTTGTCCAAAATCCTGTACACAAAATTAAAGAAAAATTAAACAAATGAAATAGGCAAAAAAGCATCTCATTTGTATGTGAACAATCTCCATGGAATTAAAGTTTTTTGTTACTAGTGCAGAATGTGGTTCCAATACAATATTAAGTTAATGTCATGCAGGTTGGGAAAATGAAGCCTAATGTTTCAACTTTTAATACCAAGTGCACAACTTGCAGATTTGCACTACACATTCTCATACCAAAACACCATAACATAACCCCTACTGACTGCGAGGGCCAAGTCTAAACTATTATTTTAAACATCTAGAATAAAAACAGATTTGAAATTTTTCTATAGGTTATTCAAAACTGTTTCCACTCAATTCAATAAAATAATTGTGTGCTGTTGAGAAAATAAATTCTTAAAAAACATTAATAACCATTTTCCTGTTCTTTTTTTACACTTTGTTCCCAGCATGTATTTTAATAGTGTGGTCACATTAAATCCCTAACTAATTGTGGTTATGCATACATGAGTGAAACAATTAGATCATCATCACAATTTAACTTGGTACCAAATCCATTATTCTTTATATAGGATAGTAATGTAACTAAATTTTTTTAGCAAAATTACAGTTTGATATTACAATACTGCATTACATTTATTTTTTCATCGCAATACAATACGACCAAGAATTTGCTTTTGGAATATAATTTTAAAACATCTTATTTAACTATAAGTAACAAAGTCAATGAATTAACATCTGGTAAAAAAAGTATTTGCTTATGACAAAATAGAAATGTGTCATTATAATATAATACAAGCTTCAACCTTTTCATATGAATGTCATTAATCTCAAAGATTAATGATGGTCTGCTAAAAGATATTTTACTTAGATTAAGGCTTGCTCTCATCTGTTTCAAGCTAATTAACCCAATAATTGCATCACTTCACCTCTACATTATGCTCGCCATCATCCTGCACTAAACATGCAACATCTGAATATTAAGTAGCTCGACATATCAGGCTTTCTAAATATCAAAATGGCCCCTAGAACCATGACCACTACAACAGGATACTACTACTCTTACCCTCATAAGTAGTGTGCAATTTTGCTTACCAGTTCCAGGTAATAATGTACTCTCCTACAAGAGGGACATGGCAGAACCTTACACCAACTGCTATAGATAACCCCTTCACCACCAGTTATTGTTTATAACATCAGTTGTGGATGGCACTACCCTCTCACAAGCTGCACACACACAGAGACTACTTAAATTCCTACGTAACTGTTCACACTTTTTAACAAAGTTCCTGTATTGATGTTTAGGTCCTACAAGATAGCACACTTCAGCACCTAAACAGGAGAATACACAGTTGCTTACATTTGAGCCTATGAAGTTGCACAACAAACTAAATGGATGCATAAACATTGGCTACATAGCAGCTGAAATACAGTCTAAACTGTTAATGCAATAAAGGAATTGTACTGCTCAATGTTCCGCTTCAAGATGTCAGCACAGCTACCAAGAACACGCTCAAACCTGAAATACACAGGATGCTTTAAGTAATCAATAAAGGTTTCCAGATCTCTCAAAATGCATTGATCATTATTCCTTTTACTTGGTAATTACAATTTAAACAAAAGGCATGCTTTTGCATGTCTTGAAGACTTAGTAAAGCTTTACCAGCATCTATAATAATGGCTTGCTCTGCATCAAGTGTCTTTCTACCATAAGAGATTCTATTAAAAAATTACTAATAGTTTATTTTTTCATGCATGGCAGAGAGAAAAAAGTAGCGCTCGATGATCAACAAATGTAAATGTGGCCAGTACCAATTTTAGTTATATTTTCTACTGTAAACTTGATTAAAATATTTAACACTACTGATGATGATAAATTAAGACACATGTGCAACACTTGGGTATCTTCACTGAGGAAACATTTGCCACACAGTGGCTTCATCAGTCCATACAAAGGAGAATGGTGAAGAGGAGTAGTAGTTTGAGGTAATCAGTCCCTCAGCCTTGAGTCGATGTAATCAGTCCATCAATCTTGAAAAGAATACAGCATATGTGCAAAGAAGTGGGTTATATAATGTAGACAGGTGAGGTGAAGCAGTCATAGGAGGTATCACACTTGACAAATCCAAATGTGGAAGTAGGTCATGCCTAAAGGTTGGGCAAGTGAAGAATTCCTTGTATTAAGATCCCACTTCCTCACACACATGCTGTATTTTTTTCAAGATTGATGGACTGATTACATTGACTCAAGGCTGATTACCTCAAACTACTACTCTTCAAGATACATGAGTTTCTTGATCCCCTAACCCTAGCAAATGTGGAGGGCCTCCTGTATACGTTTTCTTTTTATGGAGTGATGAATGCTGAGAAGTTAAAGCCTAGTAGTGCCTGGTAATAAAAATTGTATACAGTATTTCATTTACTTCATTTTTTTTTCTTTCCAATACACTATTTGCAAAGTTTTTCCATGTATTTTAAGATACTCATGAAACATACATGAACGGCAACACACAAGCCACAATTATTAGGTCACATAGGATTGCAGATGAGCAAGGAGGCTTTAGAGTGGGTAGGGGATGTGTAGATCAAGTGTTTACAGTGAAGCATATATGTGAACAGTATTTAGATAAAGGTAGAGAAGTTTTTATTGCATTTATGGATTTAGAAAAGGCATATGATAGAGTGGATAGGGGAGCAATGTGGCAAATGTTGCAAGTGTATGGAATAGGTAGTAAGTTACTGAAGGCTGTAAAGAGTTTTTATGAGGATAGTGAGGCTCAGGTTAGGGTGTGTAGGAGAGAGGGAGATTACTTCCCGGTAAAAGTAGGTCTTAGACAGGGTTGTGTAATGTCACCATGGTTGTTTAATATATTTATAGATGGGGTTGTAAAAGAAGTAAATGCTAGGTTGTTGGGGAGAGGGGTGGGATTAAATTATGGAGAATTAAATGCAAAATGGGAGTTGACACAGTTACTTTTGCTGATGATACTGTGCTTATGGGAGATTCTAAAGAAAAGTTGCAAAGGTTAGTGGACGAGTTTGGGAGAGTGTGTAAAGGTAGAAAGTTAAAAGTGAACATAGATAAGAGTAAGGTGATGAGGGTATCAAACGATTTAAATAAAGAAAAATTGGATATCACATTGGAGAGAGGGATTATGGAAGAAGTAAATGTTTTCAGATATTTGGGAGTTGATGTGTCAGCAGATGGGTTTATGAAGGATGAGGTTAACCATAGAATTGATGAAGGAAAAAGGTGAGTGGTGCATTGAGGTATCTGTGGAGACAAAAACGTTATCCATGGAGGCAAAGAAGGGAATGTACGAAAGTATTGTGGTACCAACACTCTTATATGGGTGTGAAGCATGGGTTGCAAATGCTGCAGCGAGGAGGAGGCTGGAGGCAGTGGAGATGTCCTGTCTAAGGGCAATGTGTGGTGTAAATATTATGCAGAAAATTCGGAATGTGGAAATTAGGAGAAGGTGTGGAGTTACTAAAAGTATTTGTCAGAGGGCTGAAGAGGGGTTGTTGAGGTGGTTTGGTCATTTAGAGAGAATGGATCAAAGTAGAATGACTTGGAGAGCGTATAAATCTGTAGGGGAAGGAAGGCGGGGTAGGGGTCGTCCTAGAAAAGGTTGGAGGGAAGGGGTAAAGGAGGTTTTGTGGGCGAGGGGCTTGGACTTCCAGCAAGCATGTGTGAGCGTGTTAGATAGGAGTGAATGGAGACAAATGGTTTTGGGACATGACGATCTGTTGGAGTGTGAGCAGGGTAACATTGTGTGAAGGGATTCAGGGAAACCAGTTAATTGATTTAGTTGGACTTGAGTCCTGGAAATGGGAAGTACAATGCCTGCACTTTAAAGGAGGGGTCTGAGATAGTGACAGCTGGGAGGGACTTTTCTCAGCTGTAGTATCTGAGCTCCTCTGCAAAGACAGTGATTATGTATGAGTGTGGTGAAAGTGTTGAATGATGATGAAAGTTTTTTCTTTTTGGGGATTTTCTTTCTTTTTGGGTCACCCTGCCTCGGTGGGAGACGGCCGACTTGTTGAAAAAAAAAAAAAAAAAATATGATCCAGCAAGACATCAGGTCTAAAATGCAGGACTGCAGTTTCGTAAAAACTTCACTCCTGAAGTCTGCTCAAGCGCCATTACCGAACGAATTTACTCCCTTAAGGAAAAATGTCACGTAGGTTAGTCTATTTCAGACCCCCAA
Organism: Cherax destructor; assembly: GCA_009830355.1. Lineage (NCBI taxonomy): Eukaryota > Metazoa > Arthropoda > Malacostraca > Decapoda > Parastacidae > Cherax > Cherax destructor. The sequence goes on from WNWK01006422.1 coordinate 35,146, forward strand.
AAATACACTTCCACAAGCACTGACAATATTATACATGTATTTACATAATTGTACGATTTCTGGGGTTTACGAAACTCGGGGATCCACTGTACAGTGGTACCTCGGTTTATGCCCTTAACCCTTTGACTGTCGGAGGCCCCATTCTGAAACTGTCATTTATGTCGCAAAATTTTTGGAAAAAAAAAAAAAAAAAAAATTTTTCTTGTGAAATGATAATCTTTTCCCGATGGTAATGACACCAAAAGTACGAAATTTGATGGAAAACTTTCGGAATTACCCTCTTGCGAAGTTAGCAATGTCAGCGAAATATACGCATCGGCAATTTCGCCGACTTTGAGACCTATTTTCGGCCAATTCCATTGTTACAGTTGACCAAACTCATAGCTATTTCTTTAGAACTCCATTTGTTCTATCGATTGAGTACAAGAAACCACCAATTTACTGATTTCAACTACCCAATAAAGTGGTCGGAAATTAGCAATTTGGCCAATTTCATGCAAAATAAAAAAGATGTCAATTTCAAAATAGGGTCCAGAATAAACAATGCAGACATTCCTGGCACTAAAATAAGATTTTCTCTGTTCATTAGTCACGTCTTTAGGCCTCTCTTATATTACTCTTGCTTTCTATTTTGATTTTTTATTCACACAAAAAATAAAAGATTTACTGTTATGCAGACTACTGCATAAGGCACTAGCCTGGAACCTAACCTGCCGTATAAGTGGGGCCTTACTGTACGTCCGAAACACGCGTATATACAGTGGTCCCTCGTGTTTCGGTCATAATCCGTTCCAGGAGCTAGACCTTAACACGAATTGCTCGAAAGTCGAAACCTTATTTCCCATAAGAAATAATGTAAATACAATTAATCCGTTCCACCCAAAAATATTCACAAAAAATTCATTTTTATAAAGAATAAATACTATAATTTTACATACACAAAACAATTATAAAGCAATAAATTTATAATTAAACATTTAAAATAACATTTACTTACCTTTATTGAAGAGAGTTGCTGGCATCTGGAAGATAGGGAGGAGGACAGGGGAAGGGGTTAGTGTTTGGAAGGGGAATCCCCCTCCATAAGGACTTCAGGTAACAAGTCCCTCTCTGGGGTTACTTCCCTTCTTTGTCTTTTAATGCCACTAATACCAGCTTGAGAGTCACTGGACCCCTGCCTCGAAAAATTAACTGTCAAGAGTGCTCTGTTTCTGGCGCCTCTAACATTTTCCTGAAGTGCAACATGGCTCTGTCACTGAACTGGTTGCAGAGATGGCTTATTTCAGCTTGCTCAGAGTGGTGTTTTTCAACAAATGTCTGCACCTTATTCCACATTGAACAAATTTCCTTAATCATCATCTTCAGTTCGATGGTGTTCCTCACTTTCTTTACCACAGGGGTGCCACTAGGAAGCTTCTTTGGACCCATGGTGACTTATTTCACAGTGAAATGTTTGAAAGAGTGTGCTGGGTAATGTTCTCTCAATGGTAAACAACGCTAGACTGGCGTCCTGCGCGGTGAGGCGCGCAAGCGCGGGCAGGCAGACAGGTCTGGTATGGACTAATAGACGAGGGAATGACCGATAGACGAGGGAAACATTGACCGAAGAAAGCGCTCAAAACTCGAAATCACTGATATTCGGAATCACCGAAACATGAGAGACCACTGTATATGACCAAAACAGTCAAAGGGTTAATCCATTCCAGGACCTTGGACTTATACCAAACAGGACGTATACCAAACGAATTTTCCCATAAGAAATATAGGGAAAACGATTAATCCGTTCCCATGAAAAAAAAATCCTATTGTTATTGGCATACAGTGGACCCCCGAGTTTCGTAAAAACTTCACTCCTGAAGTCTGCTCAAGTGCCATTACCGAGTGGCCCCCGAGTTTCGTAAAAACTTCACTCCTGAAGTCTGCTCAAGTGCCATTACCGAACGAATTTACTCCCTTAAGGAAAAATGTCACGTAGGTTAGTCTATTTCAGACTCCAAAAAATACTTTTCCACAAGCACTTACAATATTATACTTACATAAATGTACGATTTCTGGGGTTTACGAAACTCGGGGGTCCACTGTATTATACAATGATGGGGTTGTATAAAATAATTTAAACACTGCTTAATACTAAACTATGTAATTTAAACACTGTTTAATACTAAAATACATACATAAATACAAAAGAATTAGATGAAATAAATGCAAATTTAACCTCACTTTACTTTGCTGAAAAGAGTCGAGTGCCTACTAGGATAATGCTGAGAAGGTAGGAGGAAGAAATGTTATTGTTTGGAAGGAGTCCCCCCTTCTCTTTTCTGTCTCTCTTCCCTATTTGGACCTGGTTGAAGCTCACCAGGTTTGACTTTTACTAAAATTCTGTCCAAAGAACTTTGCTTCTGCCTTGTCCTCAGGATGTTTCAGAAATGTGACATTGTCTGTTCATTCCAGACAATGCTATTACGGCTTGTTTGGGCTTTGTTGGGGTGGTACTTCTCTGCAAAGTTTTTGACGTCCATCCATTTGGCAAAGATTTCCTTGATTAATGAAGTAGGGGCTTCCTCTATCTCCTCTTCCGAGCCTGAAGAGAGTGCATTTTGACCCATACAAGTTCTAGCACACGAGTCGTATTCCACACAAAGGTCGTATACCAAGCAAAAATTTTCGTGTCCAAACAGGACGTATACCAAGTTGGACTTATTCCAAAGCGGATGTATACCGAGGTACCACTGTACTGTATAGACATGCAAGGAGGGGTGTTAGTGTTGCAGGTTTTTTAACTATAGTGTAAACATGCCATACCACGGGTAGGGTTCAAACCGGCGGTCAAGAGAGTCTCAGAACTCCAGACCGTCGTGTAAGCCACTGGGCCAGCTAGCTTCAATAAGATTCATCCAACTAGGTATATTTCAACACCATAGGAAGGTTAGCATAGGCACCACTGTGTCCACAAATGCAAGTTTTTACAGACGAATCTCCCGCTTGCATGGCTGTGACGAACTCTAGCTCAATTCCCCCTCAAAGCCGTCAACATGACTCACGAAATCGTAATGACACGATTGCAAACAAACCATACCATGGGTAGGGTTCGAACCCGCGGTCAGAGAGTCTCAGAACTCCAGACCGTCGCGTAAACCACTGGGCCAGCTAGCTTCAATAAGATTCATCCAACTAGGTATATTTCAACACCATAGGAAGGTTAGCATAGGCACCACTGTGTCCACAAATGCAAGTTTTTACAGACGAATCTCCCGCTAGCATGGCTGTGATGAACTCTAGCTCAAGTCCCCCTCAAAGCCGTCAACATGACTCACGAAATCGTAATCACATGATTGCAAACAATCCATACCACGGCTTTGAGGGGGACTTGAGCTAGAGTTCGTCACGGCCATGCAAGCGGGAGATTGCTGTAAAACTTGCATTGTGGACACAGTGGTGCCTATGCTAACCTTCCTATGGTGTTGAAATATACCTAGTTGGATGAATCTTATTGAAGCTAGCTGGCCCAGTGGTTTACGCGACGGTCTGGAGTTCTGAGACTCTCTGACGCGGTTCGAACCCTACCCATGGTATGGTTTGTTTGCATCGTGTCATTACGATTTCGTGAGTCATGTTGACGGCTTTGAGGGGAATTGAGCTAGAGTTCGTCACAGCCATGCAAGCGGAGATCGTCTGTAAAACTTGCATTTGTGGACACAGTGGTGCCTATGCAACCTTCCTATGGTGTTGAAATATACCTAGTTGGATGAATCTATTGAAGCTAGCTGGCCCAGTGGCTTACGCGACGGTCTGGAGTTCTGAGACTCTCTGACCGCGGGTTCGAACCCTACCCGTGGTATGGTTTGTTTGCAATCATATCATTACGATTTCGTGAGTCGTGTAAACATGCCTCTGGCAAGACAGTGACGGAGTGAATGATGAAAGTTTTTCTTTTTCGGGCCACTCTGCCTTGGTGGGAAATGGCTGATGTGTTAATAAAATAAAAAATAAAAAGTATAGACATCAAGTCCAGTTATCATCATGGCCATATACAGTGGTCCCTCGGTTTTCGCCGAAAATTTGTTCCAGAATGCTGCTTAAGTGCCATTACCAAACGAATTTACTTCCTTAAGAAATAATGTCACGTAGGTTAGTCTATTTCAGACCCCCAAAAATACACTTGCAACAGCACTTACGAAAATACACTTACATAAATGTTCGAGTTTGGAGATGTACGAAAACCGAGGGATCACTGTATACATTTTTCATGAGTGCTCTTTAAGAATTAAAAGGGTTTATAAACAATATACTTGAAGTTTTCTGTACTATACTATAAACAAAAACTTTTTTATAACATGATTACCATCTCCCACCAAGGCAGGGTGACAAAAAAAAAAAAAAAAAAAAATAATCATTCAACACTTTCACCATCATTCACACAATATCAGTCTTTGCAGAGGCACCAGATATGACAGTTTAGATGTCACTCTAAACAGCCAGTATCCCAAACCCCTCCTTTAGAGTGCAGGCATTGTACTTTCCACCTCAAGGACTCAAGTCCACTATACTCTTGCACATTCCTTCTTATGCCTCCATGGATAATGTTTTTTGTCTCCACAGATACCCCAATGCACCACCCACCTTTTTTCCTTCATCAGTTCTATGGTTAACCTTGTCCTTCATAAACCCATCTGCTGACAAATCTACTCTCAATTATTATTATTATTATTATAATCAAATAGAAGCACTAAAAATCTACTCTCAAATATCTGAAAACATTCACTTCTTCCATAATCCCTCCCTCCAATGTAATATCCAGTATTTCTTTACCTAACTCGCTTGATACCCTCCTCATCTCACTCTTATCTATGTTCACTTTCAATTTTCTTTCTTTACACACCGTCCCAAACTTGTTCACTAACCTTTGCAATTTCTCTTTAGAATTTCCCAAAAGCATAGTATCAGCAAAAATTAACTGTGTCAACTCCCATTTTGTATTTGATTCTCCATAATTTAATCCCACCCCTCTCCCAAACACCCTAGCATTTACTTCTTTTACAAAACCATCTACAGTGGTACCTCGACTTACGATGGTCCCCAAACTCACCCTTTTATGTAAGTTTTTTTTTTTAAATGCTTTTGTAAGTGTAATTTTGGGGGTCTAAAAGGACTAGTCTATTTTACATCATTCCTTATGGGGATAAATTTGTTTGGTAATAGCACTTGAACAGCATTCTGGAATGAAAAAATATCGTAAGTCGAGGTACCACTGTATAAATATGTTAAACAACCATGGTGACATTACACATCCCTGCCTAAGGCCTACTTCTACTTGAAAGTAATCTCCCTCTCCCCACACACTAACTCAACATGTCCCAAAATCACTCAATCTATCTATCTCTCTCCAGGTGCATAAACACTTACTATAACTCACTTTTCACATCCCACCTTTATTTTACTCCACATAATCCTTGAATTTATACATTTACATATATTCCCTCTTTTTCGGCCATAACTGATCCTTCAACATTATTGCTACTCCTTCCTTAGCTCTAACTCTATTAGAAATACCTAATATTTATTTCTCCACACTGAAACTTTACTACCACCTTCAGCTTTGTTTCACTTAAGAGCCCGGACATCCAGCTTCTTTTTATTCATAACATCCACAATCATCTCTATCATCTGCACTACATCCCCGCACATTCAAACATCCAAACTTAAGGGTTTTGTTCTTTTTATTTTTAATAAGCTGTACGGGAAAAGGGGTTACTAGCCCATTGCTCCCGGCATTTTAGTTGATTTTTCCAACACGCATGGCTTACGAAGGAAAAATTCTTATTCCATGTCCTTATGAATATAAAAGGAAAACAATAAAATCAAGACCCATTAAGGAAAACCAAACTCAGGTGAGTGTGTGTACATAAATATGTATGTACATGCATGTGTAGTGTGACCTAATTTTAAGTAAAAGTAGCAAGATATACCTGTTATTTGTGTGTTTATGAGACAGAAAAAAGACATGAGCACTCCTACCATCATGTAAAGCAAATACAGGTTTCTGTCTTACATTCATTTGGCAGGACAGTAGTTGCTATCAACCAAACTACAGAAATTAATTTAATATGGTTTGTTCCCAGCAGTTAGGTTTGCCACCAATACAAGCAGCAATGGCTTACCTGGCCCTGTCTAATTTGACACACTTCAGGGATCCATCTGCTTTAACTGTGGCAGCTCGAGGTCGGTCTAATAGAAGGGCAATCTCACCTGAAAAAATAATTTGATGTTAGGGTTGCTAAAGGTTCACGATTTTTGTGAGCATGGAAAATAAAACACACTGTAGTTTCTCCTTTTACATTTAGTAATATATACAGGAGGAGATTACTAGCCCCTTGTTCGTGGCATTTTAGTTGCCTCTTACGACACGCATGGCTTACGGAGGAAGAATTCTGTTCCACTTCCCCACAGAGATAAGTGGAAATAAATAAGAACTAGTAAGAAAAATAGAAGAAAACACAGAAGGGTGTGAATATATATGCTTGTACAGGAATGTGTAGTGCGACCTTAATGTAAGTATAAATAGCAAAATGTACCTGAAATCTTGCATGTTTAAGAGACAGAAAAAAAACACCAGCAATCCTACCATCGTGTAAAACAATTACAGGCTTTCGTTTTACACTCACTTAGGAGGATGGTAATACCTCCCTGGGCGGTTGATGAATACCAACCTACTACCTAGGAAGATGGCAAAGTATCTTGACAAAATACTATTAAGCAGCAACAACAACCTTTACATATTTTATGGCAAATAACTGAAGTGTAATGAACGCTTATCAATGCTTAATATATTAACCCCCATTGAGACAGGAAATTATTTGATCTATATATTGTGATCCTCTTCATCTGCAGGAGATGATCTCTCACCGAGTCAGGGTGACCCAAAAAGAAAGAAAATCCCCAAAAAGAAAATACTTTCATCATCATTCAACCCTTTCACCACACTCATACACAATCACTGTCTTTGCAGAGGCGCTCAGATACAACAGCTGAGAATAAGTCCCTCCAAGCTGTCACTAGCCCAGACCCCTCCTTTAAAGTGCAGGCATTGTACTTCCCATTTCCAGGACTCAAGTCCAACTAAATCAATTAACTGGTTTCCCTGAATCCCTTCACAAAATGTTACCCTGCTCACACTCCAACAGCTCGACAGGTCCCAAAAACCATTCGTCTCCATTCACTCCTATCTAACACGCTCACACATGCTTGCTGGAAGTCCAAACCCCTCGCCCACAAAACCTCCTTTACCCCCTCCCTCCAACCTTTTCGAGGACAACCCCTACCCCGCCTTCTTTCCCTTACAGATTTATACGCTCTCCAAGTCATTCTACTTTGATCGATTCTCTCTAAATGACCAAACCACCTCAACAATCCCTCTTCAGCCCTCTGACAAATACTTTTAGTAACTCCACACCTCCTAATTTCCACACTCAGAATTTTCTGCATAATATTTACACCACACATTGCCCTTAGACAGGACATCTCCACTGCCTCCAGCCGCATCCTCGCTGCAGCATTTGCAACCCATGCTTCACACCCATATAAGAGTGTTGGTACCACTATACTTTCATACATTCCCTTCTTTGCCTCCATGGATAATGTTTTTTGTCTCCACAGATACCTCAATGCACCACTCACCTTTTTTCCTTTATCAATTCTATGGTTAACCTCATCCTTCATAAACCCATCCGCTAACACGTCAACTCCCAAATATCTGAAAACATTTTCTTCTTTCATAATCCCTCTCTCCAATGTGATATCCAATTTTTCTTAATTTAAATCGTTTGATACCCTCATCACCTTACTCTTATCTATGTTCACTTTCAACTTTCTACCTTTATACACCCTCCCAAACTCGTCCACTAACCTTTGCAACTTTTTTTTAGAATCTCCCATAAGCATAGTATCATCAGCAAAAAGTAACTTGTGTCAACTCCCATTTTGCATTTAATTCCCCATAATTTAATCCCACCCCTCTCCCCAACACCTTACCATTTACTTCTTTTACAACCCCATCTATAAATATATTAAACAACCATGGTGACATTACACACCCCTGTCTAAGACCTACTTTTACTGGGAAGTAATCTCCCTCTCTCCTACACACCCTAACCTGGGCCTCACTATCCTCATAAAAACTCTTTACAGCCTTCAGTAACTTACTACCTATTCCATACACTTGCAACATTTGCCACATTGCTCCCCTATCCACTCTATCATATGCCTTTTCTAAATCCATAAATGCAATGAAAACTTCTCTACCTTTATCTAAATAATGTTCACATATATGCTTCACTGTAAACACTTGATCTACACATCCCCTACCCACTTTAAAGCCTCCTTGCTCATCTGCAATCCTACTCTCTGTCTTACCTCTAATTCTTTCAATAATAACCCTGCCATACACTTTACCTGGTATACTCAGTAAACTTATTCCCCTATAATTCTTACAATCTCTTTTATCCCCCTTCCCTTTATATAAAGGAACTATACATGCTCTCTGCCAATCCCTAGGTACCTTCCCCTCTTTCATACATTTATTAAACAAAAATACCAACCACTCCAGCACTATATCCCCCCCTGCTTTTAACATTTCTGTCATGATCCCGTCAGTTCCAGCTGCTTTACCCCCTTTCATTCTACGTAATGCCTCACGCACCTCCCCCACACTCACATCCTGCTCTTCTTCACTCCTAAACGATGTTGTACCTCCCTGGCCAGTACATGAAATTACCGCCTCCCTTTTTTTTCATCGATATTTAAAAGTTCCTCAAAATATTCCCGCCATCTACCCAATACCTCCAGCTCCCCATCTACTAACTCCCCTACTCTGTTTTTAACTGACAAATCCATTCGTTCCCTAGGCTTTCTTACCTTGTTTATCTCACTCCAAAATTTGTTCTTGTTTTCCACAAAATTTCTTGACAGAGCCTCTCCCATTCTTTCATCCGCTCTTCTTTTGCACTCTCTCACCACTCTCTTCACCTTTCTTTTACTCTCCATATACTCTGCTCTTCTATTAACACTTCTGTTTTGTAAAAACCTCTCATAAGCTACCTTTTTCTCTTTTATCACACCCTTTACTTCTTCATTCCATGAAAAAAGGGAGGCGGTAATTTCATGTACTGGCCAGGGAGGTACAACATCGTTTAGGAGTGAAGAGGAGCAGGATGTGAGTGTGGGGGAGGTGCGTGAGGCATTACATAGAATGACAGGGGGTAAAGCAGCTGGAATTGACGGAATCATGACAGAAATGTTAAAAGCAGGGGGATATATAGTGCTGGAGTGGTTGGTATTTTTGTTTAATAAATGTATGAAAGAGGGGAAGGTACCTAGGGATTGGCAGAGAGCATGTATAGTTCCTTTATATAAAGGGAAGGGGGATAAAAGAGAGAGTAAAAATTATAGGGGAATAAGTTTACTGAGTATACCAGGTAAAGTGTATGGCAGGGTTATTATTGAAAGAATTAGAGGTAAGACAGAGGTAGGATTGCAGATGAGCAAGGAGGCTTAGAGTGGGTAGGGGATGTGTAGATCAAGTGTTTACAGTGAAGCATATATGTGAACAGTATTTAGATAAAGGTAGAGAAGATTTTATTGCATTTATGGATTTAGAAAAGGCATATGATAGAGTGGATAGGGGAGCAATGTGGCAAATGTTGCAAGTGTATGGAATAGGTAGTAAGTTACTGATGGCTGTAAAGAGTTTTTATGAGGATAGTGAGGCTCAGGTTAGGTGTGTAGGAGAGAGGGGGATTACTTCCGGTAAAAGTAGGTCTTAGACAGGGATGTGTAATGTCACCATGGTTGTTTAATATATTTATAGATGGGGTTGTAAAAGAAGTAAATGCTAGGGTGTTGGGGAGAGGGGTGGGATTAAATTATGCAGAATTAAATGCAAAATGGGAGTTGACACAGTTACTTTTTGCTGATGATACTGTGCTTATGGGAGATTCTAAAGAAAAGTTGCAAAGGTTAGTGGACGAGTTTGGGAGAGTGTGTAAAGAAGATAGAAAGTTAAAAGTGAACATAGATAAGAGTAAGGTGATGAGGGTATCAAACGATTAAAATAAAGAAACATTGGATATCACATTGGAGAGAGGGATTATGGAAGAAGTAAATGTTTTCAGATATTTGGGAGTTGATGTGTCAGAGGATGGGTTTATGAAGGATGAGGTTAACCATAGAATTGGTGAAGGAAAAAAGGTGAGTGGTGCATTGAGGTATCTGTGGAGACAAAAAACGTTATTCATGGAGGCAAAGAAGGGAATGTACGAAAGTATAGTGGTACCAACACTCTTATATGGGTGTGAAGCATGGGTTGCAAATGCTGCAGCGAGGAGGAGGCTGGAGGCAGTGGAGATGTCCTGTCTAAGGGCAATGTGTGGTGTAAATATTATGCAGAAAATTCGGAATGTGGAAATTAGGAGAAGGTGTGGATTTACTAAAAGTATTTGTCAGAGGGCTGAAGAGGGGTTGTTGAGGTGGTTTGGTCATTTAGAGAATGGATCAAAGTAGAATGACTTGGAGAGCGTATAAATCTGTAGGGGAAGGAAGTCGGGGTAGGGGTCGTCCTAGAAAAGGTTGGAGGGAAGGGGTAAGGAGGTTTTGTGGGCGAGGGCTTGGACTTCCAGCAAGCATGTGTGAGCGTGTTAGATAGGAGTGAATGGAGACGAATGGTTTTTGGGACATGACGATCTGTTGGAGTGTGAGCAGGGTAACATTTTGTGAAGGGATTCAGGGAAACCAGTTAATTGATTTAGTTGGACTTGAGTCCTGGAAATGGGAAGTGCAATGCCTGCACTTTAAAAGAGGGGTCTGAGATAGTGACAGCTGGGAGGGACTTTTCTCAGCTCTCGTATCTGAGCTCCTCTGCAATGACAGTGATTATGTATGAGTGTGGTGAAAGTGTTGAATGATGATGAAAGTATTTTCTTTTTGGGGATTTTCTTTCTTTTTGGGTCACCCTGCCTCGGTGGGAGACGGCCGACTTGTTGAAGAAAAAAAAAAAAAAAAATTATAATCATCTAGTATTAGCAGTAACAGTCTGGGATTACTGGTGAAAATAACTTGGTAGGCAATCACAGCTGTATAACAATTACAATCCTCGCACCACAGCATAAAATGTTGAGCCGTAACAACTTTAGCTTCCTCGTTAACTACACAATGGGTGAATTCACTTATCTTACAAACTGTGTCCTGAATGAACCACATCGAAGATGACTCAAAAAGTGTTGGAATCACTATGCTCTCATACATTTTTTTTTGCACCCACAGACAAAAACTCTTTCCATAGACTTCTCAACACTCCTACTGCCTTCTTTCCCTAATATATTATGATTTGCCTCATCCTTCATAGACTCTGACTAATTTACTCCAAAACATCTGAATGTATTCATGCCTTCTGGACTACTACTACTACCACCCTCTGATTTCACTGCCCAGATTACTACTTACTGTACTCTCAATCCCAATCATTTTTCGTGTTCAGTTTCAGCTTCTGTCTTTTACATACACTCATAAACTCTTCTACCACCCTCTTTAGGTTCTCTTCTGAATCTCCCAAAAACACATTCACCAGAAAAGAGTAACTGAGACAACTGCTACTTTATGCAAGGTTCAATATTTTTTAAGCTCACACCTCTCCCCACACTGTCATTCATGTCATTTACAGCACATTATTTAAACACACTAAGAAACCATGGTGGAACAGGGATGCTACAAAGTGTTATTTTCAGTCTTAGGGTGATATGTGGAATGCACTATATAGAAGTGGCAGAGCCAAACTCTAAACACAGCTACAAGATTAAATATGATCAGTGCCTGGAAACCAGAAATCAATAAAACTGGTTGATAAAGAGTTAAAAGGCAGGGCCAGGAGCTATGAGCTGATCCATACAAACAACTATGAAAGTACATTCCTGCCTAAGGCTCACTTATATTGGAAATTAACTCTCTCTTTCCCACAAAATGTATGGATAAGATACAAAATGGGTCCAAGAGCTATATAAAAAAAAGAAAAAGGTTACAAATAGACTAAAAATAAATAAAATCCCCTCATTTGATGACATGGAAAAGCATGAGACAAAACCACAAACACCACTTATTTTGCCCATCTTTATGAAGAAATTTTGAACAAATGCATTTGAATCCACTCCTAGTTCCCCACAATAGAAAATGAATGACTAAGACATTCACACAGTTGCCCCATGAAAACATTGACTGGGAGAGCAAGTACCCTTAATGAGGATGTGTTCTAATTCACTGAACCTAATACGCCTCTAGAGGCGTAAAGTTGACAAAAAATGAGCCGCGTATGACAACAGCGGCGAATGCCGCTCACTAGGTAAACTTTGGTTTACTTCCTTTCGTAGGTTTCTTGTTTTTTTCACTATTTTATTTGTTTACATAACTTATGTGGCCTGTGAGACCAAAGTAAGGTGCAATGTATATATATATATACACTCGTATGCAACACAATAATCGCACAAACGTTAGTATCATTATATTGTTTACAAAACTTGTTTACACCAACAAACAATAAAAAAAAATTGTTTATTACTATTGTTCTATAATATATATACACATATATAATGACTAGACACTTTCCATCAACTGCAATTAGCACTTCAAAGCTCCAAGCTATGTGTGTGTGTGTGTGTGTGTGTGTAGGGGAATCTAAATTTGCTGAGTCAGGGTAAGGGAGCTGTCAAAATGACATATTATACCATTACTCACCACCCCACACTGCCTGTCAACCTGTCAACACAAAAGGGGACCAATGTCTTCTTCTCCACAACTTCCTTCCATTCCTTCATACCTACCTTCCTAGCTTCCTTTTTTCCTTCATTCCTTCCTTTCTTTCTGCCTTCCTTTCTTACATATTTCCTTCCTTCCTTCCTCTCATCTCTTCCTTCCTTCCTTTCTCTCTTTCTTTCTTTCTTACTTCCTTCCTTCCTTCTTCCTTTCCTCCTTCCTTACTTCCTCTTATCTCTTCTTTCCTTCCTTCCTTCCTTCCTCTCATCTCTTCTTTCCTTCCTCTCATCTCTTCTTTCCTTCGTTCCTTCCTCTCATCTCTTCTTTCCTTCATTCCTTCCTCACATCTCTTCCTTCCTTACTTTCTTTCTTTCTTCCTTCCTTCCGGTATCCTGGGCATTGCTTTCGGTCACAAACTCTCAAAACCATGAAATTTATCTTCAGAGACACTTCCATCTGTGTTAGAACTATCATTGAGGAAGAGAAATGTCCCAGATGCGCCAAGGAGTCAAATAATTCTTACGGCTAGGCATGCTGAACAAGGACTACTGAAATGGTGTTCCCACAATGCACAATTGGCTGCCCGATTTATTTTTATACTGCGCACACTGACCACACAGACCCATTCTCTTACATGTGGGCCTACCAGCTTTCTCCTGCTTGATTTGAGGCCGCTAGAATTTAGGCGTATAAATACGTCCGAAACATTGGCTCGTAAGACGTATACACCGAAACAGTCAAAGGGTTAAACAAAATTTACCAGTAGGAAAACTACACGATTGTTTCTCAAAAGTAGGACCGGTGGTAAACATAAAACTTAAAATAGCATACTTAACCTCCAGTAGCAGCAGCTTACTGATGATCAGTAAATGGAAATGAGAGATTATGGCAACGAAGAGGTTTGACAGCATTACAACAATTAAATTCAGTTTATTTATTGATAGTTACCTACATTTCATTAAAAGCCCAATACAGGTTGGCCATCACTAATCCGGCAATCAGTTATCCGGTTCCATCAGCAATCCAGCACTAATTTTGGCTAGCATAATTTCAAATTTCATAATTATACTGACTCAAATCATTACACTGACTCAAATTTCATCATTATACTGACTCAGAAATTGTGCAGATGGTTGTAAATCCACAGCAGCAAGCCAGTGGAGGAGAAAGCAGTGATGAAAATGAGGAAGATGTAGCAGAAAGTCTCTATTGATAGGTTAATTAAGTGTATTCTAACCTAACCACTCTGTAATCCGGCACACTACAGGTCGCAATGATGCCGGATTAGTAATGGCCAGCCTGTACAATTTTTTTTCTTATTAGACATGTAAAACAAAGTTTGAATGTCATTCTATATTAAAAATTTCAGGATGAGAAATCTTTCAGAAAGAATCTAATTATGATACAGCTTATTAGAATTAAAATATTTTGATAATCTGGATAAATCTTTATTGTGGAGATTATTTTAAATTTAACCTTTAAACTGTCCAAACGTAGATCTATGTTTGTACCGCTAGCGCTCCAAACGTAGATCTACGTTTTATTTTTCCTGCCTCCAAATTTGGCACAATTAGCCTGAGATGCCTGGTCAGTATAGAATGGGTCTTAACACTCGGTGTGCGCAGTATTAAAAAAATCTGGGACCACTAGTACCTTGTGGGAGCACCAGTTCAATTGAGCGCCAGCTAGAGCAAATAGCGTGGCAAACACCAGGGATTCAATGATGTCATGTCGTATTAACACTCCCCTTTTAAGAGGAAAGTGATGTTGATCCTAAGTTTAGTGGCTGTGAGATGGATGTGGCCACAAGTGATCGAGGAAATATCAAAAACCTTGATAATAACTCGTGCGCAACATTTGTGCAACATCTGTTCATTTTTGATACCACTGGTAGTGTCATCCTGCCAGAATGTCCTATAACCTATGCCCTAAGTAAAGAGAAACGATTCTGGAACATGTGTAATACGTATTTGTCAAGCTGGCTGGCTGACTTTGGCTATCTCTTCATCTGTATCTGTCTGTCTATCTCTCTCACAGGTACACAAAAGTACAGTTATCATACATAGTGTAAACTACCTAGGATAACCCCAAAAATCCAGTGCTATAAACTGTGCTTGTAGATATAAGGCACAATACGCATGACTGGCAAGTAATACGATGTTCACTTGATCAGGAATCAGACGTGACTGCATCCTGTGTAATAACTGCCCAGAGTTTCAGCCATAATTCGTTCCAGAAGGCTGCTCGAGTGCTGTTACCAATCGAATTTGTTCCCGTAAGGAATTATGTAAATTAGATTAGTCCGTTTCAGACCCCCAAAAATACACTTACAAAAGCACTTACAATAATGCACTTACATAATTGTTCGAGTTGGGAGCTGTACGAAACTCGGGGTAACACTAATATAAAAATGAGAAAAAAAGGTATATCGGCAACACTTCTGCAAGCGGCAGGACTCCATGCTGCCGTCAGGTGAGCATCCAGCGCCAACTTCGCGGGCTTCTATCTCGGTAAGTACTGATCCTAAATTTTTTTTTTCATATAACATATAGAATAATGCCCTCTTCATTTAAAAAAAAAATAATTTTTTTTTTAAAAGATTTGGAGTGCTGTGCGAGTGAACGTAGATCTACGTTTGGACAGTTTAGGGGTTAAAATATCAAAAACAAAAAGAAAATTGTAATTGTAACTGAGAACTACTCTTATCTGTTAAATGAAAAAATTTCAGGCATTACATACTTTAAATAAATACATTTTCTGAATACTAAAGAAAACTGTATACATGAAGTTATGTATACAGTATATCATAGCCACATTTTACCACCTGCCTCAACTATTTAACAACATATCAAAGAAAAAGTCTACATTTACCAAAATAATCTGAAGTACCAAGCCTGCCAACTTCCACAGGTTCATCATCAGGGGTGCGAGCTTGCATGACAACTGCAGTGCCCTCCACAATGATATAGAAATCATCTCCAGCTTCTCCCTGCCTAACAACTGTAGACCCTGACTCGAAGGACACAGGCTCAAGTGCGTCGGCCACCACCAAGCGCTCCCATTTGTCCAATGATTCTGAAGGAAAAATATTTTTAATGCAATAAATTTTTGTACCTGTACTATAATAAAGTCTTCTGAGCATTCTGCAATTTTAAACATGAATTTAATACACAAATAACCCACACAAAGTAGAGAGAAAAGCTAATGAAGCATCCCTTAAGTTTTTAACTAATAGTTAATGACAGTCTGCTGGTAACATTGGGAATGAAAACATTTAAAAGCAGATCCTCTTACATTACCTTACTTACTTTTATCACTTACAGTGACATGGGAGGAAGTGTAAAATGAACTCGGCAAAAAAACAGGAAAGCCACGGGAACAGTACGAGAGCACTATGTCAACATCAGTGGGTCTTGACTATTCAGCCTCCTGCCAGTAGGTATCAGAAAAATTGCCAGAACAAGCGTGGAACTTTTCACAAGGAAACTGGATTACGTATTTGTATAATTTTTACCTTTACCCTAGACAAGACCTTAAGCCCCAGGCACCTCATTTTCTGCATTACACAGACATCAAACAAAGGAAAATGGACAGGGTGACTGACAAACAGATGAACCTATTGTGAATCTACAGGAAATCACTGACTACAATACCAACATGCATTTGGTCGACAAACCCAATGTGCAAATTGGGTCTGTGGAATGTGTAGGGAGCTGACAGTGGAATATGAAACTGCTTTTCCAACTACTGGATGTTGCAGGGCTAAATGCATATACAGTGGTACCCCGACTTACGATGGTCCCCAAACACACCCTTTTATGTAAGTTTATTTTTTTAAATGCTTTTGTAAGTGTAATTTTGGGGGTCTAAAAGGACTAGTCTATTTTACATCATTTCTTATGGAGATAAATTCGTTTGGTAATGGCACTTGAACAGCATTCTGGAATGAAAAAATATCGTAAGTCGGGGTACCACTGTAATATGTTCCATGTGAAAACTGGATGCAAATCCAAATTGGTTGATTTCCTTCTATCTATCTTAAGATGGATAACAGAAAATTACCAGGTGAAGGCTCAGCCATCATGTCACCTCAGTGGCAGAGTAAGTGATTTATTTTAGTTGAAACCAAATGCACACTTCCTAGATACTATTCCTTCTACAGAGACGGAGAAAGAGGCACAGGAACGATGCTATGCATGTCAGCGCATAACCAGAAAGCCAAGTAAACATACACAGCACGTATATCGAAGTAGTGTGGTATTCCATTGTGCATGAAGCCATGAATTGAGGAATATCAAACCTTGAAAGCTCTAATATGGCAATAAAAACCAGTATACTGTATAGTGTTCCATGACAAACAATCATAAGATACAAATAAACCATGATTTTGTACAGATATACAGTGGACCCCCGGATTATGTCATTATTTCGTTCCAGAATGCTGTTCAAGTGCCGTTACCAAACAAATTTGTTCCCATAAGGAATAATGTAAATTAGATTAGTCCTTTTAGACCCCCAAAAATACACTTACAAAAGCACTTACAAAAATACACTTACATAATTGTTCGAGTTTTGAGCATAACGTAAACCGGGGGTCCACTGTAGTCAATAGTTTTAATGCCAGGAACAAGGGGCTAGTAACCCCTTCTCCTGTATATATTACTAAATTTAAAAAGAGAAACTTTAGTTTTTCTTTTTAGGTCACCCTACCTCGGTGGGATATGACCAGTTTGATAAAAAAAAAAAAAAAGTCAATATTGATGATATTCTTATGGTGCGGTGTGCTTCCCAAGCTATTTGCAGTATTATTTTTGCTTGAAATAAGGATAGTTTCAATGCAAAATGTGGTAACTAGTGTTAACTAGTATATACAAAAAACTGAAAATCACACTTTATTTGGCTTAGAAAAACTGGAAACTGAAAAAAACTAATTGGTGCTATAGCACTGATTCTGCAAACAGTGTGTCAGTTTCGGCAAACTTCACTACACCCTAAAACGATAAGTTGTACTAGATTCCACTCAGTTTTATTCAGTTAAAAAAATATACTCTTTCAAACTTTTTTTTTTTTTTAAATCTTCCCCCACACACAGACTTAACAATCCCTGGCTAACACCCAGCATCCTTAAATCCATTAACAAAAGGCACCAAAATGAAAAACTATACAGAAGGGGTCTAATAACCAGAGAACAATCCAAACGCTACTCATCAATCCTTACCAGCCTGATAAGAAGGTCAAAAAAATTGTATTATGAGAACAGACTCCAGAACATAAAAGGTGATATGAAAAAGACCTGGAAGACCCTATCTGCAATTCTAGGAAATAAAAAGATATCGAAAAATAACACCATCAAATTATCAAAAACAGATGAACCCCTACTCTCACCTACTGAGAGAGCAAACAGACTTTCTTCTCCACCATAGGAAAGAATCTAGCGAGTAAAATCCCAAGCTCGAACACCCGTCCAACAGACTATACCTCACAAACACCTACCCTAATATGCTATTCCTAGCTCCTACCAACCCAATTGAAGTCTCACTCATAATCAACACCCTTAAAAAAAGGCAGGAGACATAAACAGCTTACCAACTTTTATGTACAAAAAATCTTCACAGGTACTGTCACCAATTATAGCAACACTATTCAATAAATCCATTGAAGCCTCTACCTTTCCATCAATTCTCAAAATAGCTAGGGTCACCCCGATCCACAAAGGAGGTGATCAAACAGACTTGAATAATTATAGACCAATTTCTAATTTACCACTGCTTTCTAAAATCTTCGAAAAATTAATTCATAGACAAATCTATTCCTTCCTCGTCTCACACAATGTACTCAACCCCTGTCAATTTGGATTCAGGACAAACAAAAGCACAAACGATGCTATTATGCACATGTTGGAGTTAATATACACCGCACTTGAGAAGAAAGAAGTCCCACTGGGAATCTTCATTGATCTACGCAAAGCTTTTGATACAGTCGACCATGATTTACTGCTCACAAAATTAGCACACTATGGTATAAGGGGGCACCCACTCAACTACCTAGTCATACCTTAGCAACAGAAGCCAATACGTGTACACAAATGGAGCGAACTCTTCCACCCAACAAATTACAGTCGGAGTCCCTCAAGGAAGTGTCCTGGGGCCACTCCTATTCCTCATTTACATAAATGGCCTACTGAATGCATCACAACTACTCAAACCCATTTTATTTGCAGATGACACAACATATGTCTTCTCTCACCCAAATCCAGTTATACTGGCCAACACTATTAATGCCGAATTACAGAAAATATCAACATGGATGACGACTAACAAGCTTACTCTCAATACTGACAAGACCTACTTCATACAGTTTGGAAGCAAAGCCGCAAATGTTCCACTTAACATAATGCTCAATGGTTCACCCATCACAAGACTCACAGAGGGAAAATTCCTAGGAATCCACCTTGACAGTAGCCTTAAATTCCAAACACACATACAACAAATTTCCAAGAAAATCTCAAAGACAGTAGGCATATTATCAAAGATATGCTATTATGTGCCACAATCGGCTCTCTTTGCACTATATCATTCACTTATCTACCCTTATCTCACCTATGGAATCTGTGCATGGGGATCAACAACATTAAATCACCTTAGACCACTCATAACACAACAAAAGGCTGCAGTCAGAATGATGATAAATTCCCACTCTAGACAGCATACTCCACCACTATTCAAAAGTCTAAAACTACTCACCGTAAAGAACATTCATACTTATTCTTGTGCCTACTACATATATAAAACTTTACACTCCAATATAAACCCTCCGCTCAAAATTCTCCTCACCAACTTTAATAGGACCCATGACCACAACACAAGACACAGATCACTTTTTGATATACCCCGAGTTCATATCAACCTATGTAAAAATTCTATGCACATGAAGGGCCCCAGAATCTGGAATTCATTACCAGTAAATATTAAGATAACCTTGTCTGAAAATCAATTTAAGACTCAACTCAAAAACCACCTACTCACCCAAAACTAAATAATCATACTATAAACTACTTTGAAAAATGCTCATTATTACTTTCCTATAAGATAATTTCAATTTTTAATAATATGTTACTAGTATTATGTTGCCCCCTACTCACCCAAAACTAAATACTCATACTATAAGTTAATGTCAAAAATGCTCAATGTTATTTTCCTTAAAATAATCTCAATTTCATATTACCATTCGAGAATCTAAACACCTGTTACAATCTAATATCATCATATAATAATTTTAACAGTATAATATCATCATATTGTAATTTGAAAACAAATTTTAACTAGAATAAACTCAATAAATTTCTCTATTATTATGTACATAGTCTTTAAGTTACTAGATTAAGCTGCCCCTAATGCCATGGCATGTCAGTGGCTCTCCTTGCACTCAATTTATATTGTAACTACCAATACCTATGTAATCTGCAATGAAATAAAATTTACTTTATTTACTACTACAGTGGACCCTCGGTTAACGAATACCCCGGAAATCGTGCAATTATGTAAGTATAATTTTGTAAGTTCTTGTGGAAGTGTATTTTTGGGGGTCTGAAATAGACTAACCTACGTGAAATTTTTCCTTAAGGGAGTAAATTCGTTCGGTAATGGCACTTGAGCAGACTTCAGGAGTGAAGTTTTTACGAAACTCGGGGGTCCACTGTACTTTACTTATTTTTTGGGGTATGCCACAGTTAAGGGGTTAACCCCAATGAAAAGACAGAGTGCATAGACACTAAAAGACAACCAAGTGTAAAGGATCCATGTTCTTCAAATATATAAAAAAAAAAAACTACCATCAGACCTTTAATAGTTTTTAAAAGGAAACTTACATAGCTCCTCCAAGTAGTTCCTGATTAGCCAGGCTGTGATGAATATAATTAGACAGCAACCAGGTAGCACCACTAGCCTGACCAATCATGCCATATATCAGGCCTGGTCTGAGACCAGACCACAAGAGCTATGATCCCTAAAAACCTTCAACAAGTAGAAAGCAGGTTAGGACTGTCATGTAGTGACCAATCACAAAGGAAATTTCATGGCAGCATCAAAATATACAAAATAGAGGAATACAGTGGTTTACAGTTTTATCATAATAAATTATAAGACAAGTAATTGTATACTCACCAAGAATTGATACTTTGGATAGGAATTCTTCATACATTTTCCGTTTCCTTATAGTAGAGCCCATGAGAATCCGTCTATAAGAATCTCTGTCTATACCCCAGAGCTTAGTATCTGTCTTTGCCTTTACTGTTGCTTGCCTCGGTGTACCATAGATAAGGGCCAACTCACCAAAGCTTCCACCATCAGTAATGCTGGTTACATGTTCACCATTCACAAAAATCTATTAAGAAAGGCAATTAAATATTTAAGAGATGTGTTGACAGAAAGGCATATGTAAAAGGTGAAGTGTCAAGGGGTCTGTGGAAATAAAAGTTTACCTATGGAGGCAAAAAGGGAAATGCACAAAAGTATAATGGTGACAACATTTTTGCATAGCTGTGAGGCACTGTCTTGTTGAGGCAGAAATAAAGCTGAAGAAAGTGAAGGTCTTCTGTACAGTCCCCAGATCTTCAAGTTTGTCTGCCTTAAAAAGAGTTGTTGGTGTACCAGCAATATTCAGTCTAAGACACCAGGTTTGTTTCAAATCAGACCCTCATTATTTGTGAAAAGAAGTCAAGGGTACTTTCTAATCAGTCAGCTCCAATATTTGCTGACTTTAAATGAATTTATCAGTCCTAACAGTTCATTTGCATCCAACTGATCATCCAAACTACCTCTTGGGACTTCTGCTATTATAACATTTGCTAAATTCAATTTTCAGTGTTATAAATTGAAATCACTAAGCAACAGGATGACTGGGACCAGGTTTGAAAGCTTTTCCAGGAAATGATAAATTTTCAATAGCTAATTTTTAAACTACTGAAAGTTGTGTCTGCTAGTACAGTGGACCCCCGGTTTTCGTACTGCTCCAAACTCAAACAATCATGTAAGTGTATTTTTATAAGTGCTTTTGTAAGTGTATTTTTTGGGGTCTAAAAGGACTAGTCTAATTTACATTATTCCTTATGGGAATAAATTTGTTTGGTAACGGCACTTGAACAGCATTCTGGAACGAATAAATTACGAAAACTGGGGGTCCACTGTATATACAGTGGAACCTCAGTTTTCGTCAAATTCGGTTTTGGACAACTTTTTTTGTCAAAATATTGTCCCAGTTTTCATTCGTCACCTTGGTTTTCGTCTGCAGTACTGAATGTGTCCGCCTGCCTGCGCCCACAAAAAACATCCCACGTATGCTTTCTGAGTCAGTCTGGCTTTGTTTCTCGTCAAGTGAACATTACCCTGCGCATTCTTATGAAACATTTCGTAATAATCCATTGTTTTTTGTGCTTTTTTATTGAGTGCGACTGCTAAATAAGCCACCATGGGGCCAAAGAGTTCCGAGTGCCAGCCCTTTGATAAAGAAGGTGAGAAACACGATAGAATTCAAGAAAGAACTTGTAGAAAAGTACCAAAGTGGTGAGAATGGGAGGGGAGAATGTGCATTCTTCAGCAATTAAGGACATTTGTGCAAAGTGGAGTGAGGTGCAAAGTTCTGTGGAGAAATATCACCCTAACAAAGCTGCTGCAAGCTGTGTCTGCAACATGTTCAATGACAATGCCGTGTCCCATTTTAGGCAAATCTTAAAGAGAAGCCAGAAACAGACCTCTCTGGGCAGATTTTTTGTGCGACAGGTACAGTGACTCTCAAGCTGGTCCTAGTGCCAGTAAAAGACAAAGAAGGTAAGTAACCCCAGAAAGGGACTTGATAACCTGAAGTCCTTATGGAAGGGGATTCCCTTTCCAAACAAACTCTCCTCCTTCTCCCCTCCTTGCCGTCTTCCATACGCCAACAAGTCTTTTCAATAAAGGTAAAACTGATTTAAATGTTCATTTATCCATTAAAATTAGTGCTTTATATTTATTTCTCATTGTTTTCTGTATGTAAAACTATAGTTATTCTCTATAAAATGTATTTTTTGTTAATATTTTTGGGTGTCTGGAACAGATTAATTGGATTTACAGTGGACCCCCGGTTTTCGTAATTAATCCGTTCCAGAGGGAGTTACTAACACCAAATATTACGAACTCTGAATCTATTTTCCCCATAAGAAATAATGGAAATTCAATTAATCTGTTTCAGACACCCAAAAGTATCAAAATAAAATATTTTTGTACATTAAATATACATTAAATTACACAGAAAACAATGAGACATGAAGAATAAAACAATAATAACATGACACTTACCTTTATTGAAGAGTTGTTGATGTGTGGAAGACAGGAGGAGGGGAGAGGATGGAAGAGTTGCTATTGTTTGGAAGGGGAATCCCCATCCTTAAAGATTTCAGGTACCAAGTCCTTTTCCTGGGTTACTTCCCGTCTTTGTTTTTTAATGCCACTAGGACCAGCTTGAGAGTCACTGGACCCCTGTTGCTCAAAAAAGTGTTCCAGAGAGTTCTGTTTCTGGCGTATGTTTGGAATTGTGCCGGAGACAAGGGTGTGTGTTTGGGGACAGGACAATTCATCTAATATGACAATAAACAATATTAATAACAGAAACATAACATATACTGTAGAACGAATAAAATATCATTACGAATGTAAGGACTGGTGTTGTGTTGTTTGTTGTTGGGTGTATAAGGGCCACTGAAAGATAAGCCTTACATAGTGATGGCCGCCAGACACACGGCAGTGTTGTCAGTTGCCCTATATAACTCCAACAACATTGGAGGAGTTAAGTTTCGTGTCGTCATTTTTCTATCGCTTCATCGCTTAACTTACTTGCTACACTGTTAATGCTACACTTTATCGCTGGCTGGCACTATAGCCTTATTAACTCCTGCTGCTTTAGTATCATAACATATCATAGAATCACTGAATCACTAAAGAAGACATTCTCCCCTCTCAGCCCTTTACCAAAGGGCTGGCACTAGCTTTCTTTGGGCCCATGGTGGCTTATTTAGCAGTTGCAAGCACTAAAAAGAATGGAATAATGACGAAATGTATCGTATGAACGCGTGGGGTGACCGTCACTATCTGGTAAACAATGGCACACTGACTCTGAATGGTGTGTTGGGCCGCTCGGGCCGGGCGTATGCGTCTGGGAGGAATTACAATCACCGAACCAATATTTTTACAAAAAAACATTACGAACACCGAATATTACGAACTCCGATGACTACGAACACCAGGGGTCCGCTGTACATTATTTCTTATGGGAAATATTGCTTCAGTTTTCGTTGAATTCAGATTTCGTCAGACTCTCTGGAACGAATTAAAAATGAAAACCAAGGTTCCACTGTATACAAGAACAGCAACTTAATTTAGATTTTTCAATTTTCACTGATTAAACTTCAACTACATCATTGGTGTTAAGATACCTCAGTGCAAATTAGTGACTAACATATTGACCAACCCCCCTTATAGTCTTTTTTTTTTTTGGTAGCATCTAAACAGATTGTATATCTTGTATTCATATTTTATTGCCAAAGTAATATTTAACATGGGGATATCTTTAATAAACTTTTGATGCATTCCAAGTTTTTCTATTCCCAGAGCCTGGCCTTGGGCCAAGCTTGTCTACAAAAGCTGTAAACACTGCATCTGACTCAATGAAGAATCCACTGTTGCTGCTTGGTTTAAGACCTTATATGTTTGCAAATAATGAAAAGTTACATTATTTGTTGTTGTAATTGTGCTAGGGAAGGAGGGTTGACATTAATATCTGTGACTCTGATGTGCCAGTCACTGGCTTTATTTCCAGTTTAGCATTACTCTGAGATGGTGATAACGTCTTGTAATTTTTACCATTCTGTTTTCGTCTCCATGAACTTTACTGAAGAACAAGTGTATGACAAAGATGGCAGGGAGGCAACATAATGAATCAAGCAAATAACAATGTTTCAAGCTGGAAGGAAATGCCAAGCTGACAATTTAAACAATGTTGTACAGAACAATGGGGAAAATTTAGGAACTGCTGGCAAAAATGTCTATTAACCCTTTCTGGGTCCGTGCCGTAGTTCTACGGCTTTGAGTTCTGGGTCCAAACCGTAGATACACGTCATGAGCTCACCTCACTCAGATAAGCTTTGAACGGTAAATTTGGGCCTAGATATGAGAGAATACATCTATGTGGTAAGTGTGCACCACATAAAACAAATCCTGCAGCACACAGTGCATAATGATAAAAAAATTAATTTTCGATTAAAACAGCGACTTTGCAGTGTTTTTTCGTATACTTTTTATAGCTGTATTTGCAATTTCCTGGTCTCATTTGATAGAATGGAAGATATATGACAGATATAGAGATGATTTTGATTGGTTTTAGTAATGGAAATGGCTTGAAACTGAGCTCAAAGTTGCGGAAATGTTAAAGTTTTGCCGATGTTCAAGAGTAAACAAATGACCTCACACGTCTAATACGCGCCAGCTGGTGGGTCTAATATACATTCACAAATGTGGTGATATTATTTGTACAATTATTACAATATTGCATAACAGTAAATCTTCCATTTTTTGGTTTGAATAAAAATTCATTATGTGAATAAAAAATAAAAATGGAATTCATTTGTAAAGACTGAAAACGTAACTAATGAACAGACGAAATGTTAGTTTAGTGCCAGGAATGCCTGCATTGTTTATTCTGCACCCTATTTTAAAATTGGAATATTTTGAACTTTGAGTTAAATTGGCTAAATTACCAATTTCCAATCACTTTATTTTGTAGTTGAAACAGTTGACTGGGCGATTTCTTGTGCTCAATCGATAGAATAGAAGTAATACTAGTGAAATAGCTAAGAATTTGGTCGACTGGAATAATGTAATTGGCCTAAAATGGGAGTCAAAGTCGGCAAAATTGTCGATGCGTAAATATCGCTGACACATCAAAATTCGCAAGAACATAATTTCGTCAATTTTTAATGAAATTTCGTACTTTTTGTTTTATTACCATCAGAAAAAGATTTTCTACCATTTCATAAGAAAAAATAATTTTTTTTTTTTAAATTCTTGGACACTTGGACACTTCCAAAAATGGCCTTGGACCCTGAAAGGGTTAAAATGGCCACCAAAATGTATGGAAAACCTTTTCCTCTTTTTGATAGAAAAGTTAAAATAAGAATACAGTGGTCCCTCGGTTTTCATGCATCTCCAAACTCGAACATTTATGTAAGTGTATTTTCGTAAGTGCTGTTGCAAGTGTATTTTTGGGGGTCTGAAATAGACTAACCTACGTGACATTATTTCTTAAGGAAGTAAATTCGTTCGGTAATGGCACTTGAGCAGCATTCTGGAACGAATTTTCGGCGAAAACCGAGGGACCACTGTAATTACCTTTTATAATGGAAATTTTTCCTATGATCTGATAATACAACAATAGCTTAGATGTTGATGTAAATCATTTGCAGTTTATGAAACAAATGCCTGAGAGATACAGGACAGGTGAAAACCTTAAAAGTGATCTATTGATCAGATATAAAGACAATGCAGAGCAAGCCTTTATTTTAGACAATGTTTCACTCAGGCATGAGCTTTTATCAAGTGTACCTTGATAAAGCTCATGCTCTGTGCTCCGTCTTCAATCTAACAACCATGTAACTTCTGCTAATGAGCTACAATTAATAACTACACGAGACAAGCTCCATATACAGTAGACCCTCATATTACATGGTAGTTATGTTCCTGAAAATGCCGTGTTAGATAAATCCGTGTTATATAAACTGAATAACTTATGGGGAAGGGGAAATAGGGTTACATTCCTGGGAATCCCTCAAAAGTCAAAACTTGTTTTTGGACATCCAGATCTTACAAAAATAAAAATTATAATGTTGCTTTTGTTGCTTAAGACTACAAATGCAACAGAAATATTATTATTTACCTTAAATTGTGGTTGCTTGTGTATGTCAGTGATTGTGAAGAGAGTGGAGATGCATGGTGTGGCCCAACTGGGCTGAGGTGGATGGTTGTTGGTTGTCGGCAGAAGTGGGTGATTGAGGTTCTGGTACTAAAGTCAATGGTTGTATTGGAGTGTGCATAAATTTTGTAATGGATCTCTGGCTTCTTTTACCCTGCAGTACATTATACATTATTCCAGAAGCTTGGTACTGGCAGGTTGGAGTCAGAGTCCATTGATGCAGTTAGTTTTTTCATCACTTTTCTTGTGTAGTTACACTTGAATGACTTAACTCCCCGATTCAGTGGCTGTATTAAAGATGTTGTATTTGGGAGGTAAAAATACAACTTTTACATGTGGGGTCACATCCAGCAAAGCTTGTGGATGAGTATGGGAATTATCAAGAATGAAGAGAGCCTTGAATGCAAGGTTCTTGCTGTGCATGTAAAACTTGACTTCAACAATAAGTGATGCTTAAACCAGTCAATAAATATTTCCTCTGTCATCTGTGCTGACTGGTTTGACCTCCAAATTACTGGTAAGGTGTTTTTATCTACACCTTTCAAAGAATGAGGATTCTTAGAGCAGTAAATAACCATGGGCTTACACTTGAAATCACCTGACACATTACAGCAAGGTGAAGCGATCCTTTGCTGCCTTGAAGGCCAGTGCAGCCCCGTGGAGACAGTGGTCTCACCCACAGCCAGGCGGTGGCCTGAGCTAGGGAAATATCCTGCGGGCGATGCTCCAAATTTTTTCCCCTCCCGCAAACTGAAGCAAGTTAATTTTATGAAGTCTTGTATAAAATTATGCCGCAATTTTTCAATAATGTAATAATCAAAACGTGCCAAATAAATTTGTGTAATATGAGGGTCTACTGTAATACAAAAACTTGTCCACCACAATTACAGTTGTTTAACCCTTTCAGGGTCCAGAGGCCAAATTTCAAAGGGTGCACCCAGTGTCCAAGAATTTAAAAAAAAAAAAAAAAATCTTATTTTTTCTTATGAAATGGTAGAGAATCTTTTTCTGGAGATAATAAAATAAAAAGCACGAAATTTGATTTAAAATTGACGAAATTATACTATCGCGAATTTTGATGCGTCAGCCGACTTTGACTCCCATTTTAGGCCAATTACATTATTCCAGTCGACCAAATTCTTAGCTATTTCACTAGTATTACATCTATTCTATCGATTGAGCACAAAAAATCGCCCAGTCAACTGTTTCAACTACAAAATAAAGTGATCGGAAAATGGTAATTTAGCCAATTTAACACAAAGTTCAAAATATTCCAATTTCAAAATAGGGTGCAGAATAAACACTGCAGACATTCCTGGCACTAAACTAACATTTCGTCTGTTCATTAGTTACGTTTTCAGTCTTTAGAAATGAATTCCATTTTTATTTTTTATTCACATAATGAATTTTTATTCAAACCAAAAAAATGGAAGATTTACTGTTATGCAATATTGTTATAATTGTATAAATAATATCACCACATTTGTGAATGTATATTAGACCCACCAGCTGGCGTGTATTAGACGTGTGAGGTCATTTGTTTACTCTTGAATATTGGCAAAAATTTAACATTTCCGCTACTTTGAGCTTAGTTTCAAGCTATTTCCATTACTAAAACCAATCAAAATCATCTCTATATCTGTAATACATCTTCCATTCTATCAAATGAGACCAAGAAATATCGCAAATACAACTATAAAAAGTATACAAAAAAACACTGCAAAGTTGCTGTTTTAATAAAAAATTACGGTTTCAGTTTTTTTTCTCTCATTATGCACTGTGTGCTGCATGATTTGTTTTATGTGGTGCACACTTACCACATAGATGTATTCTCTCATATCTAGGCCCAAATTTACCGCTCACAGCTTATCTGAGTGAGCTGAGCTCATGACGTAGAACTACGGTTTGGACCCTGAAAGGGTTAAGGGTTAGCATGTCTAAATACTATACTTAATTTGAGAAATTTATGCAAATTTGATTTATCATTAGTTTAAGTTTTCCTTACCTCAACTTCTCCCTGGTCCATAATATAGAAGTTGTCGCCCTCGTCACCCTGCTGTATAATAACCTCTCCGGGCAAGGCATTAACGGGAAACATGGCATCAAAAATATCGGAACGCTCATTTTCATCCAAGTGAGCAAAAAGTACATTTTTTCCAATTGCTTTCTGCAGGGCAGCCATGGTTTTGTAATCTTTGGGAACAACCTGAAATAAATGACATAATTACCAAACAAGTGATTTTACAATAGTAACAGATATTTTCAAATTGAACCAGTTGCAAATCAGCTGAGAAACTTAATCCAACCTATTATCACACTGTATTGGTCAAGATAAATAAAAATGTCATGTAACTGGAGTGGTTTACATGGGGGTAATAAATGCTATGACCATTGGAAAGTATGTGGAGGAGGGGGGTACAAGGGTGAGTGAACATGTGGGTATAGGGTCAAGTAGGAGTGTGAGTATGAGATCATAAGCAAGTGGGTACGAAGCTGGGTAAGCACATGGGTATGAGAATGGGTAAAAGCATGTTGTATGAGGATGGGTTAAGCATGTGGATATGAGGGTGGGTAAACTTATAATAATAATCATAAATGTAATATAATGGGAGTAAGGTTTCATAGTGGTATGAGTGTGGGGATGGAGAAGCAACACTGTACCTTCTTAACATACGAGGTGGCATCATCCTCTGAGAGGGGCTCTGCAGATATGGCCCCTCGTCTGGTCTTGCTGGTTGTTATGTGTGTGGGCATGGGGCTCAAGTCATCTGCATCCTCTGGTGTCACCACACGCCTCTCACACTCACGCACTGCTTCCTGAAACAAACATCAGACTCAATGCAAAGCCACACTAGGTACCACTATCACTTATATGATAAATCACCTTGAACACCTTGTGTCCCTTGTCACATTCCTTAATCTGATACTCAAAATGCTAAAGATAATTACTTGGCAGATTTACCTAAGAGAATGTGGTATACATCAACAAGCTGTAGCAAAATGTGTACAGAATTAGTTTTAAGAAAGTTATGGTGTGGGAGGGTAAGGGTCTTTCGTCTGGAAGGAGGCACAGTGTGAAATGGATGTGGGCCAATAAAACACTTCTTGGAGACCTGCCAATGAACAAATAAACTCAATCAAACAAGACATATACTGCACAGGAACTTAAGAACAAAGGTTTATCAAGGTATAAGATTCCCTAGTGTAGTTTCTTGCATTTAGCGCCACTTAGAAATTACCTAACAGATAAATTCCCTAAATGTAGGTCTACAGCACCAGTTTCCTCACTAGCAATGTTCCACAAATTTCCTTGTTCCTATGTATTTTTGTCCTAAAAGACATTTCCTTAAGTATACCTAAAAGGCATTTCTGGGGGAAATGGGAGGGAGGTCAATGCTTCTGCAGCCTGGTCCCAGACCAGGCCTCCTGGAGGATCAAGGCCTGATCAACCAGCTTATTACTGTTGGACACACACAGTCCAACATATGAACCATAGCCCAGCTGGTCAGGCAATGACTTGAAGAACTTGTCCAGTTTCACTGGCCTTGTGTGCTTGCCCTTAACGTGGTGCTCCTTCATCCTTGCTGCTTCTCCATATTATTTAAATTTGTACTCCACATAATGTCCACATTCTACACTAAAAAATCTTTGTGGCAACATCAGGAATATCCCATAAAACGATCCTGTACACAGCTTTTTTTTCACACACAGTGTACTATCTAAACGATTTGTTTGGTAACCAACAGGGCTGGGCTACTTACTCTTCTGGAAGAAAGAGTCACTTTCACGGTGACTTCACCCGAAAATCTGCATTTGGTTTTGAAATTACAGCCTATCCACCTGTGTCTACACACACACACTATGCCTAGTGAAAAATACATCAAGAAAAATAGTACCTGA
Organism: Cherax destructor; assembly: GCA_009830355.1. Taxonomy (NCBI): domain Eukaryota; kingdom Metazoa; phylum Arthropoda; class Malacostraca; order Decapoda; family Parastacidae; genus Cherax; species Cherax destructor. Next base: position 65,833 of record WNWK01006422.1, read on the forward strand.
TGGGTAAATCCCCATGAGCAAGACAATTTATCAGCAAGATACTTCCATGGTTTCCTGTTACACAATTACCCAAGTGAGAGTCCCTCACAGTCTCTGGTCACATGGTTATCAGCTCTAAGCACTGATCACCAAGAAGCCACAACAATTAAAACAATTAAAAAGGGTTAATGGGATCACAATGTTTTTTTCCATTATGCATAATCTGTCCCACTTGACAGTGACAATGAGAGAGGCTATTTTTAGTAGCGGCCGGTTACCAGGGTAATCCACCACCCACCAGACAGCAACATACAGTACCTCAAACTGGAGCACAATTCCATGTCTTAGTTTGATGCAATAATAGATTATGATGAGCAAGCCTAGCTAGTAAATACTAAGCAATAGGTTACAAACATTTTCATTCTTCACTGGTTATGGCATCTTGTGAGCTCGATAAAGAAATAACATTATGATACAACATGCCTTTAAAATAAAAAGGTGGAGAAGTGCAACTTATTGGTTTCATAAATTATTTTACTCATGCAGGTTTCCTGGGTGACAGCCTGATGTATCAGCCAGGCTGCAGTCAGCAGCCTCCAAGCCTACACAGTCATAACATGGCTGATCCAGTGCATCCTGGAAAAAAAAATGGTTTCCTTTGAAGATTTCTATCTTTTTTCCAGCAGCATTTCTGATATCTGATGGTAGAAGGTTGAATAAGCTTGTTCCAAACATGGTAATACAGTTTTCTCTATTGGTGCCCTTATGGCACCCGTGCATTTCCTTCCATTTCTCACACTCCAGTAAATTATGTCAAGTGTGTTGATTTAGAGCTTGGCCCTCAAGTATACTATTTCATGAATAAATAAATCTCTTTCTCTCTCTCCTCTGTACTTTAAAGCATTCCTAGTACTTTACATGTTTCTTTTTTAGCTATGTAAGTAGTAAGTAAAGGATCTTTGTACATTTTCAGCTGTGATCTCTCTCCTACCTTGAAAAAAGCTGTGGACAAATAAAGATATGAGCACATATCACTGGAATTTAATTCATTTTTTTTCTGCTATTTTGCCGAGTTTCTTATCGTGTTCATTGCACCTCTACTTTTCAGTGGAGGAATTGCACAGGCTGCTGAGCCTCTTGCTCTCATAAAGCAATTTGTGTGTACATATTTAGGATCAATCCCCCCAGAATTTTCTAGGAGTAAACTGCAACACATCTTTCCTGCTTACATTCCAAGGAGTACAGATCAAAGGACTTCAGATGTTCCCCATAATTTAAGTGCTTGACTGAATTTATCTAAGTAAAGGTTCTCTGAACATTCGCCAGACCTGCAATTTCACCTGCATTAAAACAGCTTTAAATGTAAAGCAATAGTCCTGTATAGAGAGAAAGTGAATTTAAAGTAAGAATGGGATAATACCAAAATTCTTGCCAATACCAACACTCAATTTTAGGCCGATACAGATACCATCAAAATTAGCCAATACTAACCAACACCGATACTTAGGCACATCTCTAAAGAGTAACATTATTGGCTTGACATAACCTGTCCTGAAGATCATAGTTATCCAGCATACTTCTTCCTTGCAACCGAAAAGCTTGAACTAACATAACATCCCCACGTCTCTCACATTCCTCTTCTACTCTAGTGAGTAGTTAGAGTTTCTTTTATACAGTACTTTGTCCCAGTTTTCTGCAATTCTTAAAGAGTAGATTAACTGAAATTTGTCCTCATTAAACATCATAGTGTTTGCTGTGGCCCAATGAAGACCTTGTACAGTATATGTATATCAGATTGGAGATCTGCAGTGTCCTCAGGGGATGCTCATTCATATCTTGCAAAAAAAATTGTTTTGTTTTACACGTCTTCATACTGTTAAGCTTAATTATAGGAAACCAAAATAGAAGCAATAATCCGGTAAAGTGCATGACGTTGGCAAAGGACGACAGAGGCGTGGTATGTGTTCAAGTATGTCAAAGCAGATGAACCACAAGATGAGGCTGAAAGATCTTGATCTGTCAAGAGTCGCCTCTTATCCCCAGATCACTGCTGCCGTCATGATCACCCCCATCCCCCTCCCTCCCTCACTACACTGCCACCATTACATCTCTCCAACTATGCCATTACTACCTCTCCCCAATCACACCAGTACTCCCCAGTCATGTCACTGCCACACTACCATACCTTTGATATACCTTTGAAGAGTTTCGAGAGTATCTACTCTCTGAGCCCGGCCATGTCACTACCACCAGTAATTTACCCGTGACCGGTTTCAAGAGTTGTTCTACCTTAGCAGCCCAGCCTTTAACCAGGTTTTCTTGACTGCCCATTCAACCAGGCTGTTTCTATATGCAACTCACTGGCCCACTTAGCCATCACAGTCTGACTGGAGGTAGTGATGAATACACTGTACTGGGCTCTGAGGGAATACTACCTCCAAGATGACTGACCTAAACACACTACCTACTGGGCACTGCATGACCACAATCTACCTCTTGAGTTGTTTCACAGGGAATGATTCCAACAGGCCTACAAGGATGAGTTTCCGCTACAGAAGCTCCCTGGAGAAACACTTGCTGCAACTAGGTCGTGCAATTTTACAGGTGTCTAGGAACTAGGCAGCGAGCTGGGCGGGTCATGAAGCCTAGCGTGTGCTTTCTCTCACTCCCGAGTGTAACTACACTCACCCTCAAACTACCAGTCTTCACATGTGAACTGTCTCCATCACAACACGATGGAAGGGTAAAAAAGATGGCGATGGAGGAGAGAGATGGTGGTGGTGACGACGGCATTGAGAGAATGAGAGTGAGATGCAGTGAGACGGTGAAGTGTAGAGAGTGGTGGAGAGACGGCGGGGGGAGTGAGGGAGACAGCGGAGGGAAAGTGAGGGAGACAGCGGAGGGAAAGTGAGGGAGACAGCGGAGGGAAAGTGAGGGAGACGGCTGGGGAGGGGAATGTGGACGATGGAGTGCAAGAGACCGATGAGAGACTGACGTGGGGAGGGAAGCGGAGATGGAAGCCTGGATCAGGAGTTGGATACGATGAAGTGGATCAGATATGGAGGGGATCAAGTGGATTAGGGGAAGAGGCGTAAAAGGGTTGGCGTAGAGAGGAACAAGGGGATTAGGTGTGGAAAGGATCAAGCAGATCAGGTGTGGAAATGTTCAAAACAATCAGGTGTTGGGGTGAGGGAAGATGTATGCATGTGTGTGTGGTGTGTGTACTCACCTATTTGTGGTTGCAGGGGTCGATTCATAGCTCCTGGCCCCGCCTCTTCACTGATTGCTACTAGGTCCTCTCTCTCCCTGCTCCATGAGCTTTATCAAACCTCGTCTTAAAACTATGTATGATTCCTGCCTCCACTACGTCACTTTCTAGGTTATTCCACTTCCTGACAACTCTATGACTGAAGAAATACTTCCTAACATCCCTTTGACTCATAGGAGTCTTCAACTTCCAATTGTGACCCCTTGTTTCTGTGTCCCCTCTCTGGAACATCTTGTCTCTGTCCACCTTATCTATTCCTCGCAGTATTTTATATGTCGTTATCATGTCTCCCCTAACCCTCCTGTCCTCTAGTGTCGTTAGGCCGATTTCCCTTAACCTTTCTTCGTAGGACAATCCCCTTAGCTCTGGGACTAGTCTAGTCCCCTGACAGAGAATACCTGTCAGGAAGACGGCGAGTCATGGTACGTGGCGAGGTGTCAGAGTGGGCACTTGTGACTAGCAGGGTTCCACAGGGGTCAGTCCTAGGACCGGTGTTGTTTCTGGTATTTGTGAACTACATGACGGAAGGAATAGACTCAGAAGTGTCCCTGTTTGCAGATGATGTGAAGTTGATGAGAAGAATTCAATCAGAGGAGGACGAGGCAGAACTACAAAGGGATCTGGACAGGCTGCAAGCCTGGTCCAGCAAAGTCATGAAGATTGGGGAAGGGCAAAGAAGACAGTAGATGAAGTACAGTCTAGGGGGCCAGGAAAAGGATCTCGGGGTGAGTATAACACCGGGCTCATCTCCTGAGGCGCACATCAACCAAATAACTGCTGCAGCATACGGCCGACTAGCAAACCTAAGAACAGCATTCAGACATCTCAATAAGGAATCGTTCAGGACCCTGTACACCGTGTACATTAGGCCTATATTGGAGTATGCAGCACCACTTTGGAATCCACACCTAGCCAAGCATGTAAGGAAACTAGAGAAACTGCAAAGGTTTGCAACAAGACTAGTCCCGGAGCTAAGGGGCATGCCCTACGAGGAGAGGTTAAGGGAAATTGACCTGACGACACTGGAGGACAGGAAAGATATGGGGGATATGATAACGACATATAAAATACTGAGAGGAATCGACAAGATGGACAGACAGGATGTTCCAGAGATGGGACACAACAAGGGTTGGAAGTTGAAGACTCAGATGAACCACAGGGATGTTAGGAAGACGACACCATTGGTAGCCTCCCCTGCATGGTCTGGATCCCTGGATGGTCTGGATCCCTGGATGGTCTGGATCCAGACCATCCATAAGTCGGTAGTCTCCCTTAGAAACAAATAAAAAAAATTATTTTCAATAAAGTTTTTATTTTTAACTGAGTCTCCTGCGTTAAAAAAAAAAAAAGCACGAGGAGCGTTTTCATACATCTATGAAGGCAGTGACTGGTAGGAAAAAAAGAAAGTGACAAGGACAATCTCCTTGGAACCACAAAATTTCGCGCCTGCGGCTGTCACCAACAGCTTGGTCAGTCAGGCCAGCAACAAGGAGGCCTGGTCTGTGAGCGGGCTGCGGGGGTGGTAACCACTGAAATCGACTGCAGGTAGACCATATAGGTATTTAACACCTCAGCGATGAATTCAAAATCCTAGGAATATCTTTCTGTGAGGAAACCAAGCTTCTAAAGTAGCGTGTTTGTCTGGTAATTACCAAGACGGAGGATCGAGCCTCTACCATTCCTCGAGCTGAAAGACCAACACAGGTTTAACGCTTGAAATATATAATATAATAATTTATGCTTTGCTGTACACAGCAGCGGTGGCGGCTGAGGTGATTACAACACACTGTGGATAACACCTGACAGCCTTTAGATGGATAACACCTGACCCACACCCAAGATAACACCTGCATTCACGTGGCCCAGACCTTAGATAGCACCTGACAACTTTGAGACATCACGTGGTCCAGGTGGATAAGAGCAGAACACACGTGAATATGGTGGATAACAAATGGCACTTTATAACATGGTGGTGATTACTCTGGTGAGAGGGAAGTAATGGCTCCCACTGTGTCTCAGTAAGTCAAGGCAGCGGCCTGCCCACCGCTGCTGTATCTCAGTAAGTCAAGGCAGCGGCCTGCCCACCGCTACTGTGTCTCAGTAAGTCAAGGCAGCGGCCTGCCCACCGCTACTGTGTCTCAGTAAGTCAAGGCAGCGGCCTGCCCACCGCTACTGTGTCTCAGTAAGTCAAGGCAGCGGCCTGCCCACCGCTGCTGTGTCTCAGTAAGTCAAGGCAGCGGCCTGCCCACCGCTACTGTGTCTCAGTAAGTCAAGGCAGCGGCCTGCCCACCGCTGCTGTGTCTCAGTAAGTCAAGGCAGCGGCCTGCCCACCGCTACTGTGTCTCAGTAAGTCAAGGCAGCGGCCTGCCCACCGCTGCTGTGTCTCAGTAAGTCAAGGCAGCGGCCTGCCCACCGCTACTGTGTCTCAGTAGTCAAGGCAGCGGCCTGCCCACCGCTGCTGTGTCTCAGTAAGTCAAGGCAGCGGCCTGCCCACCGCTCTGTTCTCAGTAAGTCAAGGCAGCGGCCTGCCCACCGCTGCTGTGTCTCAGTAAGTCAAGGCAGCGGCCTGCCCACCGCTACTGTGTCTCAGTAAGTCAAGGCAGCGGCCTGCCCACCGCTCTGTGTCTCAGTAGTCAAGGCAGCGGCCTGCCCACCGCTGCTGTGTCTCAGTAAGTCAAGGCAGCGGCCTGCCCACCGCTCTGTGTCTCAGTAAGTCAAGGCAGCGGCCTGCCCACCGCTACTGTGTCTCAGTAGTCAAGGCAGCGGCCTGCCCACCGCTACTGTGTCTCAGTAAGTCAAGGCAGCGGCCTGCCCACCGCTGCTGTGTCTCAGTAAGTCAAGGCAGCGGCCTGCCCACCGCTACTGTGTCTCAGTAAGTCAAGGCAGCGGCCTGCCCACCGCTGCTAACATGTCGGCAATAAACATAACCGCCACCACCAAGGTGCGCCTTCCTTCCAGAATTACATGCCATTTACCCGTGCTTTGCCTGTGACCGCTTTCAAGGGCTCTTCTGCCCCCATCCTCAGCCCGGCTTCCCTCTTGACCGCCTGGTCAATCAGGCTGTGCTTAGGTGCCCATAGGCGCACACAGCCGTCACTTGATACCCCGGAAAAAGGATGGGAAACACTGGAACAAGCTCAGAATCATTACACTGGTCTTCATTTGGAATGTTTTTAATTTTTATTTTTATTCATGGTTGCGATCTTACATATTCTTGGGCTGCTGATTGTAAATATCTAAACCATTTTGCTCTATCACGTAAGGATTTTGAATAAAATACAAATTAATGATAAAAAATGTGATTTTTTAATATTGTTACTTTATTAAAATTAGGCAAGTAATCATGGAAATGCACATTCTGTTAGTTTTAAGAACATATGAATTCCAAATCAACTCGAATCAAATCAAATGATTTTATTAAAAAAATATGCTCCTAATGGTTAGCCTACATATTGAATCAAAGGAAGGAGGACCGCTTTGATTTTCGCTTGTGGTGTGCATCGAGACCATTACGTTTCAATGACCAGCAGTAATCCGCCATCAAGCTGACATTCCATTTGCCCTGGTATCGAGTTTCCATGGTGCAAATATCCTGATGGAACCACCGCTCTCCTTGTTCCTCACTGTAGTCCCCACAATTGTTGGGAAAATAGTCAAGATGTGAGTGCAAAAAGTGCCTCTTCATACTCATTCTAGACCAAAGTTGTTGGAAACTTAAAATCAGGTCTTGGATCATTTTTTTTTTCATATTCGAGGGAGCGCCTGTTTCCCAGGAAGTTGTGGACAATCTGCTTGAATGAAAACCAGGCATTCACCTCGACACCTGCTAATGCTTCATCAAAATGCTTGTCCTTCGTCAATTCCCAAATCTGAGGGCCAATTGTGATTCTGGTACTTGATTGCAGATATTAGTGTCTTCATATCTGCTTAAGTTTCTGACATTTGGACACTATGGCCAACTGCAGCTGTGTTGCCATTGTAGAGAAGTACAGCCTTAAACTTCTTTTAGAAGAATCAATGAAGTGTCTCCATTCATCTACTTTGTATGACATCCCCATGTGTTCAATAAGGCCAGAAATATTTTAACAGAAAACTAAAGATTCCTCTTTGTCAAAGAACTGAGTGAATTCCTCTTCACGATGACAGTACCAAGTGAATGTTGTTCCACGAGCTGGAAGTCTGCGTTCTTTCAGTCTAGACCCAAGTAACTGTGCACTTTCTTTTGGAAGGTTAAGGTCTCTCACCAAGTCATTGAGCTCAACTTGGTTGAAGGGCTTGGGATCGTCATTTGTTTGTGGTTCATAGTCTACTTCCATCTCCTTAGAATCACTGGTATCAGACTGATTAAATTTGCCATGTCTCAGGTGGCACAGGTACAGGAATATCTTCAGTGTGGAACAGGCCTTATTGCTGAAGGAATATTTGTGTATATTATGCGATCTTTAGTCTTCTTGTTGAATCCAGCTACTTCAGTCATACAAAAGTAGCAGTCATCATGGTGGTTCATCTGCTCCGGCCATACCATGTGGTCAGTTTTCCAACTGACCACATTTGGAGCTTACTGATGCAACTCTTGCAAGCTTTGTGTGGTGCAAATGGTTTGTCCTGGTCTCCAAGTTTGCAGCCAAAATAAGCAAAGTAGCAGCGCTTCAATAAAGGAGTAATGTTGCTCCGGGAATCTGAAGGTGTGAATTGCCCGCAGACATAGCAGAATATGTCTGGTGAATTTATGCAGCCTCTAGACATATTAATAATCTGAAAATAAAGAAAAATATATTAGATTTAACATTTAAGTCAATATAAGGTAAGCATTTTAATTGGTAATATACCACTTTCTTATTTACTTATGTTATGCGAAAAGAGAAAAGTAACGTTTCCGTATAACTTGACAACCTGATGTGATAAGAGATGAATAAAATACTCAATGAATCACTATTTTCCATATATATATATATATATATATATATATACACCGTAAAAGATACCAGAGTCAATAAAAAAAATCATGCAGACCAGTGTTATTACAGTCATTGGGGTACAAATATAGGACCCTCAAAAAGGTCACAGGTATGGGGAAGCGCTAAACCCGTATGCATCATACAGCGCCATGGTACCTTTAGTAACATTTATCTTTGATATACCTTTAACGGGTTTCGAGTTTTCCTATCCCCGCATCTCGGCCCTGTGCCAGTCTTGCCCGGTGCTTGCCTGGTAAACTAGGCTGTTGTTGCTGATGACCCGCTGGTTTACATACCCATCACAGTCTGGTTAATCAGGCACTTACCTGGAGTTTATCTGGAGTCGCTTTCAGAGGTCACCGCCCCCCGCGGCCCAGTTCCAGACCCGCCCTCCTGGTTTCTGGCTTGATCGATCAAGCTGTTAGTACCTGCCGCCCGCAGTCCAACGTATGCACCACAACCCGGCTGATCGGGAACTTGCGAGAAATCTGTCGATTTCCCTCTTGAAGACAGCTAGGAGTTTGTTGGTAACTCCCCTTATGCAAGTAAGGTGTAAAGTCTTAGTCCCTTAACACTCAGTCCTCTCTCAGTGTATTCATTGAATGAATCTTGTACCGTCTGACAAGATTTTGGTGTACATGTTCGAGACCAATCCCTCCATTATCTTCCAGGTGTAGATTATGATTCATCTTTCTCTCCTATATTATAAGGAGTACAGTTCTAGGGACATCAAGAGCTCCCAGTAATCTAGGTGGAGATACTTGTTAGGTTTCCTCCTGAAAACTTCTGCACTTGTTCAGGTTTGATATTTTCCGGTAAGATGTTAAAGTCCGGGATAACTGATGCTAATACAATGTTCTCTTACTGTGCCCATGGCGTCCCTGCCTTGCACTGCCTTTATTTTGCATTTTCCCAACATCTCTCACTCCAATATAATGTTATGACAGCAGTGTACAAATCTGGGACCAGACACTTCAGTATCTTCCACGTATAAATTTTCATGCATCCCTTCCTCCTGCAGCTCTTTGATCCAAGGGGAGGGCAGCTCCGATTCCTTGGCTCAAAAGATCTTATTCTCTTGTAGTGCCCATGGCACAAAACGAATGCCCAGGTTGCAAACCCTGGGCCTCAATGCCCTACATGGGTCAGGGCTCAATGAAAGATTAGCACATTTAAGACCACGTTGAGAATGAACTAGTGTATAATGTATGCATTTATTAATATGCACGGAAAGACATAGGCAATAATAGTATGCTACTAGAAGCAAAACAACATACTGAACTATTCTGTCTACTGGAAAGGTTTCTCTGATTACCTCTTTTATATACATCACACACGTAAATTCTTTAAGGCATAACATGCTAAGGTTAACCGAGAGTTCTCACTAACATACTTAAACAAGTAAGTAATGCAGATTCAACAAGTCAGCTATTTTAACATTCTCTACTGCCACAAGTGCAGCTTTGTGTTAATAAAACTACACAGCAAAAAGTTAAGTCAGTGATTTAATAAAGCTTTACGCAGATTGACACGTTGTCACAGTGAAAGCTTATTCTATACTTGTATTTTTTGTTTAATTACTGCTGGCAAATATCTTAGCAGCCATCTCTTGCTGCGATGACATTTCAAGGGAAGAGCACCTTAACCTGGCTCCTGCACTGCCCTCTCAATGAGAAAGAAAGCACCTTTACCTAGTTCCATAGTTTACTTCCTTCCATAATGAGTACCGTACTAGTCACTACTCGCCAATTTAAAGAGGCTAGTGAGCGCTCTGACCTGTTGTTCGTGCGATTTACAACTCAAATGTAATTTCCATGTGGCTCTCGTCTGCCATGCATGTTGAGCCATCAGGACTATACTCCATGTAAGGAAAAATAAACACAAATGTAGTATAATGCGATCCTGACTCTTCATCATTCATATATATATATATTTTTTTTTATTAAAACATCGGCCGTTTCCCACCAAGGCAGGGTGGCCCGACAAAGAAAAACTTTCATCATCATTCACTCCATCACTGTCTTGCCAGAGGCGTGCTTACACTACAGCTACAAAACTGCAACATTAACACCCCTCCTTCAGAGTGCCGGCACTGTACTTCCCATCTCCAGGAATCAAGTCCGGCCTGCCGGTTTCCCTGAATCCCTTCATAAATGTTACTTTGCCTACACTCCAACAGCACGTCAAGTCCTAAAAACCATTTGTCTCCATTCGCTCCTATCTAACACGCTCACGCACGCTTGCTGGAAGTCAAAGCCCCTCGCAAACAAAACCTCCTTTACCCCCTCCCTCCAACCTTTTCTAGGCCCCCTACCCCGCCTTCCCTCCACTACAGATTTATACACTCTCGAAGTGTTAGTTAGTTACCATTTTGTCCTAGGCTGTGTGTGTGTGTTAGTTACCATTTTGTCCTAGGCACATGTCAATTAGACACTAGGCCTGTTGTATATATGTGTGTGTGTATGTGTATGTAAGGAAACACTTCGAAATGTTTCTGCCCCACCGGGAATTGAACCCGGCCCCTCCGTGCGTGAAGCAAGAGCTTTACCCACTAGGCCACCGGGGGCGTGTGTGTGTGTGTGTGTGTGTGTGTGTGTGTGTTGTGTGTTGTGTATGTATATATATGTATGTATATATATATATATATATATATATATGTATGTATGTATGTATGTATGTATTATGTATGTATATATATATATATATATATATATATATATATATATATATATATATATATATATATATATATATATATATATATATATATATATATATATATATATATATATATATATATATATATCATTAACTGCAGGCTTGGCCAGGACTCGATCCTGCGTTTCCATGGCCAGCCCTGTGTGAACTGAACAAAGTACGCATGTCTATCCAATGGACCACCATCCTTAAACACCAGTCGCCCAGCAGTACTGAGTGTTATCCCTGATGCAAGGACATTCGTGGTCATGGAGCCTCAAGAGACTAATTTCAAAATAACTTTGTTTCGTGATTTCATTTATATATAAACTGCTCGTGAGGCTGGTACACCAAACAGGATGAGATTGAAATTAGTTTCTGGGGCTCCATGACCACGAATGTCCTTGCATCAGGGATAACACACTCAGTACTGCTGGGCGCCTGGTGTTTAAGGATGGTGGTCTAGTGGATAGACATGCGTACTTTGTTCAGTTCACACAGGGCTGGCCATGGAAACGCAGGATCGAGTCCTGCAAGCCCAGATTCTATTAATGATTATATATATATATATATATATATATATATATATATATATATATATATATATATATATATATATAACACACACACACACACACACATGGAGCAGGGAGAGCAGAGACCCAGTATCGGACAGCGAAGAGGCGGGGCCAGGAGCTGAGTCTCGACCCCTGCAACCACAATTAGGTGAGTACAATTAGGTGAGTACACACAATGTACTCTTTACCCAGGTAGTACTCGTGTACTCTTTACCCAATACCACCAAGATCTTGAGTAAAATTATAATACCTAGGTGATGCATCGAGTCTGTACATACAATAAATTGTATGATGTCAGTAGTGTTACTGTGTACTTCGTGTAGTACACTTAGATAATCCCAGTTACTTATAGTAAGGGACCCTTACTAGAAGTAGCTGGGATTATCTAAGTGTACTACACAAGTACACAGTAACACTACTGACAATGTATTACAGAAAAAGATTTTTATCTTATTTAATAGCAATACAATTAACTCAGCAAACACATTTTTGCTTTGAAGCTAAATAAAACTGACATCTATATTGTCTCCAAAATAGATACCAACCTTAATTACAATTCCTGAAACAAACGACCAGTTCCAAAAAAGGTCAGGTGTTTGATTGTTCTCGAGTAGTTTGATGCAAGGTCAGAAGCAAAGACTAGACAGCAGCAGACACAATAGTTGTGCATACAGGTTTCTTCTAATCACGACAGCGGTTCTAGGAAATTAAGATTCAGGATTCTAATTTTCCTGATCAACAAACTTGTGGGTTCCATGCACGAGTTGCAAAATTTACATGGCGCCACATTTTGAGTTATTAATTAAAGTAAACAACGAAACCACAAAATGTTTGCCTCACTAGCGGCTCCTGCTACACGTCTGCTGTTGCCAATAAGCTAACACGCTGAGGGAACAATAGAATTCAAGTTAATTTTATATAAAAAAAAAAGGAAATTTTAACACGGTAACCCTAACCCCTCGCAAGGTTCGGTGAAACCCCCCCCCCCCTTCCCCATAAAAACACACTTCCCACACTGACTACAACCCAACTTCCCAAGTCTTCAGCCCTAGAGACTAGGTATACTTGAAGAAATAGTCTTCATCCGTTATACCCGGGTATGCTGTACCCGGTGAGGTTACAAATAACAATATATAACGTTCTAATCAAATTATACTGTTGACATTAAGGAACACACAAACAGTCATCGAAGTGTATGTGAGGCTTATTGCAATTCCATTTGACGTCCCACACCGTAAAATACCTTATTAATTTAAAAAAATTCCGGCTTTATTATGCACGTTACCACCATCTTGTGTGCAACTTTGGAGAAAAAAGAAACCGCATTATCCTTAATTGTTTTATTATTTCACATTCAAATACAAGTATTCGTAAGCGCATCTTCAACCTAACTTAATGGGAAGCTATCGTGCAAAGCTCCGCCTCGACCAGCTAATCTGGTGCACGGTTATTGTGCTTCTGCTCTAGAATAGACACGTGAGCATTCAGATGTTCTTGTGGCAAGAAGAGTATATTTAAGAGCTGCTTGAGAGCTGCTGAAAGTTAGTGATTGACAGAGGTGGACGGTCTGGGATAAGCAGCCAGATGTATGAAAGCACCAAATGCCAGTAGTGTCAGTCTGCACTGAAAAATGTCAAGACTGTCAGATAGTGTTAAGTGGCTATAAACCAACCTACTGTCAATACTCGCCCCCTTTCCCCGCAGCCAGGTTGCTGACCTGATCAGTCAGGTTGATGGTGTCAGCAACAATCAGCCAAACAACAGACCGGGTAATCGAAAATTAGCTCGAGGAACTAAGTTGCCTTATAAAGATGGTACATATCTGATGTACAGTATTTATTACATTCACGGGAAGCTCTAAATCCGGAGGGGTCATATAGAACCTAGGAAATAGGAAGCATTCAGGTCCAAGGAAGGGAAGAATAAAGTCCAGTTCCTAGTATCAAGAGCTATCACCAGCATCAAGGCACCTCCAATGAAGGGAGTATTTGATACATTGTAAAGCTTTAAATTACCTATTTGTAGCTAAAGTGGCAGATCAATGTTGGTGGAGACCTATGCTCACCACACAGCGTCTTCTCTCACTGCTAGAATAACTACATCCTCAGATGTGCAATGATATTTTCGTATATACTGTAGACTGTGTTGCTGGTGCCAGGATCACCAAGCACCTCACGACTGTGTTGCTGGTGCCAGGATCACCAAGCACCTCACGACTGTGTTGCTGGTGCCAGGATCACCAAGCACCTCACGACTGTGTTGCTGGTGCCAGGATCACCAAGCACCTCACGACTGTGTTGCTGGTGCCAGGATCACCAAGCACCTCACGACTGTGTTGCTGGTGCCAGGATCACCAAGCACCTCACGACTGTGTTGCTGGTGCCAGGATCACCAAGCACCTCACGACTGTGTTGCTGGTACAACGATCACCAAGCACCTCACGACTGTGTTGCTGGTGCCAGAATCACCAAGCACCTCACGACTGTGTTGCTGGTGCCAGGATCACCAAGCACCTCACGACTGTGTTGCTGGTGCCAGGATCATCAAGCACCTCACGACTGTGTTGCTGGTGCCAGGATCACCAAGCACCTCACGACTGTGTTGCTGGTGCCAGGATCATCAAGCACCTCACGACTGTGTTGCTGGTGCCAGGATCCCAAGCACCTCACGACTGTGTTGCTGGTGCAGGATCCAGCACCTCACGACTGTGTTGCTGGTGCCAGGATCACCAAGCACCTCACGACTGTGTTGCTGGTGCCAGGATCACCAAGCACCTCACGACTGTGTTGCTGGTGCCAGGATCATCAAGCACCTCACGACTGTGTTTCTGGTGCCAGGATCACCAAGCAGCTCACATGTGGAAAACTACTTTGCAAATTTAAAAACCTAGCTTGAGTGGCTGTCTGACTGGCTGGACCCAGGCCCTGCACCGACCTGCTGACGCCTTGTAACACTTTCGTAATTTATCTGCACTCACATATTTGTGGTTAAAGAGGTCGAGTCAACTCCGGCAGCGACTGGGTTTACTCACTCACTCTCTTTCCCTCACTCATTCTCACTATCTCTCTCTCACTCACTTTCTATCCTGGCTTCATGAGCCTTAGCATAACTATTTTGAAAACTGTGCATATATCCTGCTTCTACAAATTCTTTATCTAGGTCATTTCCCTTCCTGACCACTCTGAGGCAGAAAAAATGCTTCCTTGACGTCCCTCGACTCATCTGTGCTCTCGTGTACCTGTTTCCCACCTCTCTAACCCCTAATTTCTCTGCATATTTTGTAGGCTGTTTTCCTTGTCTCTTGTTATGTATCTGTACCCAATGTTATCTGTGTTATTTTTCTCCCTCTAGATAGTTTCCGGTCTAAAAAATATATATTTACCAAGTACACTCTTGGTACGCAATTTTTAATCATGTTCTTTTCACATGGAATTTTGGGTAACTTCGGGCTTAACATTTTTATGTCTGCACATTTGCACATCTCAGAGTGAAAATACCTGCTATCTTTACCATGGTAAATTAGACACATATGCAACACTTGGGTATCTTTATTGAGGAAACGTTTCGCCACACAGTGGCTTCATCAGTCCATACAAAGGAGAATCGTGAAGAACAGGAGGAGTTTGAGGTGGTCAGTCCCTCAACCTTGAGTCGATGTTGTCAGTCCATCAATCTTGATGGACACCTCCTACGACTGCTGCACCTCTCCTGCCTACAGCATATAAGATCCCTCTTCGCAGATATGCTGTATTCTATTCAAGATTGATGGACTGACAACATTGACTCAAGGTTGAGGGACTGACCACCTCAAACTCCTCCTGTTCTTCACGATTCTCCTTTGTATGGACTGATGAAGCCACTGTGTGGCGAAACGTTTCCTCAATAAAGATACCCAAGTGTTGCATATGTGTCTAATTTACCAACTCGTCGGTTCTCTGAACCATTCATCTATATCTTTACCATAATGAAAACCTTTTGTAAAATATTGGAACACTTTCTGACGTGTGGGAATTTACATCTTTTTACTCTGGCATTATCCTGGCATAGCACTGTATGTACATATTCCATTGCCTTTGTCTTTTGCTATTGCAGTTGCCTCTGTTTACAGTGCTGTTTCGAAGTGCAAATTATTTTTCGCGTTTCCCAGATTCCATTAATGATTGATATCCCTGACAGCCCTTATGGCTTTGTGTTCCTTAAAAAAAATCGCAGACTTAGAATGTCTTATCAACTGGTAAGCTGGGTTTTACAATTGTTTCTGTTATAAAAGAAATCCCTATAAGACGATTTGGTATAATTCCTGGTATTTGACCTCTGCGAATGACCAGTGGCAAAGAGTAGATCCACTCCTTTCGATTTCTTTCGGTAAATTCAATTGTCACACTATTTAATGTATCTCGTTTAGTCTTAGAGTTAGATACAGATTTATAATGTTAAGTTCTGCCATCTGGCACGGTGATGGCTATCTTGAGCGTCACCTGGGTGTGCTGCTGTCATGTTTGAATTTTTCACTTAATCCAGATGTCCACAAAAAACCCTGATCACAAGTACAATAGTTATTATTTAATATTTTTTCTTTAAATTTACTCAAAGTGTTCATTTCTGTATAATGCACAGAGTTTTGTGCAACATCAATCACTGTTGCATGTTAGTGTCCTTGACGCCTTCATGTGGTTTTTTTTTTTTTTTTTTTTTAGCAAAATATGGATACATCAATAATTTACTGCTACTATTTTATACGATAGTCACACAGTAAAACAAACATAGTTGTTTTCCCTGACATAATCATAATAATAATAATAATAATAATTAAATAATAAATAATAATAATAATAATAATAATTAAATAATAATAATAATAATAATAATAATAATAATATCTTTATTTACTACAAGTACATGTACAAGGTATACAGTCCTAGCTGACATCAATGACATACTACTATATAGAAAGCCGCTTGTTATGCAGAGCATTTCGGGCAAATTAGGTCAGTGTCCCAGAATGCGACCCACACCAGTCGACTAACACCCAGGTACCCATTTTACATTCCATCACACAGCATGGGTTACATACATAATGGATAAAGAAACAAATGCAGTATAATGTTATCCTTTACTGACAACGTTTCGCCCACACAGTGAGAATTATAAAGTCAAACACATCTACCTCACCTCAAATTAACCTAATGTATTTGTTTCTTATTTTGTATACTGCTATCAGTGTAAAGTATTGAGTGATTTTAATATAGAAGTATCTTTTCATTTCAGTCATCATCAGGAAGAAATGAAAACATGCTGACTTGGGAGACAATGAGTTGGCAAAGCAGCGGTAGTGGTGGCGGTGACCGCCGCCGCCGCCGCCACAACTACCTACCTATATTGTAGCATCACAATATACAAGCATGAACTCAAAGTACAATTCGTTAGAGTGTTCACGACCTGTCTGTCACCCATGAACGGCAATGAGGATATGGTACGTTCATACTAACGTACCCGTGCATAAAGACTAATCAAATACTGTTGGTATGGTGAACACGCAAGACATCCTGATACCTTCACATAACTACTGCTTCCAGTCTCATTTTCTCAGTAATATACATAATAGAGGCTTGGCCTCTATCATCTACTAGAGGCGTGGCATCAACACGGGAAGCTAATGTAATTAAACGTGTGGTGCGTGATGACTGTATCGACTCGCTACAGACTATCAAATTTTACAAGACAATTAGCGTCACACCTAAAACTCTTAATATCGTGTGCATTTTAGGGTGGGTTGATTACTCACCTTCAAAAAATACTCAAGACAGTGTTATAGAGCAGCAGGCGGCCTGAAGAAAGTGGTGACTTGTGCTGGCGCATTCGTGGTGCTTACTCGTCCAGTTGATCGTATGAGCGCATACACAGCTCCGGGCCCCGCCTAACTTTCAATTGGTCTGTATACCTAGAGTACACCTAGAGGGGGTTTCGGGGGGTCAACGCCCCCGCGGCCCGGTCTGTGACTAGGCCTCACAGCGGATCAGGGCCTGATCAACCAGGCTGTTACTGCTGGCCGCACGTAAACCGACGTACAAACCACAGCCCGGTTGATCAGGTACTGACTTTAGGTGCCTGTCCAGAGCCTTCTTTAAGACAGCCAGGGGTCTATTGGTAATCCCTCCTATGTATGCTGGTAGGCAGTTGAACAGCCTTGGGCCCCTGATACTTACTGTGTTGTCTCTTATCGTGCTACTGGCCTCCCTGCTTTTCATTGGGGGGGGGGGATGTTGCATCGCCTGCCGAGTCTTTTGCTTTCGTGTTAGCAGTTCTTGGCCTCTTGAGCTCTATCATAAATGTTCTTCAAACTGTGTATTGAGTGTTTCTACTACAGCCACCTAAAGTCTGTACCTGACCAGCCGGGCTGTGATTCATACATCAGTCTACGTACGTCCAACAGTAACAGCCTGGTTGATCGGGCCCTGATCCACCGCGAGGTCCGGTCACAGACCGGGCCGCGGGGGGCGTTGACCCCCGAAACCTTCTCCAGGTATAGTACTACTACCACCCGATCCACCTCGTTCCACTTGTTTACCCTGAAGCAGCATTTTCCATCATCCTTATGCCCATAACCGTTTTTAGTTTCCATCTCAGCCTGGCCTTTCATTTTAAAGTGTCTCTCAGTAACTTGTACGTCGTTATGTCTCATAAGGTCTTATCCGTTTTTTCTGACAACTCAAATCTCTTGATTCCTGAACCAGTCTAGTTGCAAACCTATGGAAAATCTCTAGTTTCTGAAAATGCCTTCTCGGGTCTAGACACAGTACTAGTGCTGTATACTCTAAAGTCGTGCAGATGAATGCGACACATGTACATCTGGCATCTTTCAAAGGCTTTTCAAACCCTCCCCCTCTCTCTCTCTGATACCCAGATGTTGCGTGTGTGTTATCAATTTGTCGGTAATATATACCTTTGATCTAATTATAAATCGTGTAAATCCCTAGAGGATACTTTACCGAAGTTTCTGAAGGTAGCTTCATGATTACCTAGCCTTTCATGTGCTGCTGACGTTATGCGGTTGATGAGCACCTCTGGCAGTGTGCTCAGTGTAATATTCACACTCAAGATTCTGCTCATCGGATGCTTTTAGTAGTTTCTTCCGTCACAGTCTATACTGAGTTGGTCTTCCTCTACTCTCCTGTTCACATGACCGAACACTAACAGTTGTGATAAGCATGACCTTCCCGCTCTAAATTCACGATGACTTACTTGGTTTGGGGTAGCTCGTGTTTTTCACAAAATCGGTAAATTGGCACGTCAGCTCTCTTTCAAATATTTTGAAAGGATGTTTTCGGGGTGTGAACACCCGAAGGTGAATACCCCCACTACTGCTCTATTTATTTATTTTTTTTGCCATTGTTCTGCAGCCTTTTTTGTAAAGGAGAGTTACAACCGCATTTTAAATGACTTCTGGTATTTTACTTAGATCTAGCTCTTCAAAGAACACCGAGTATTCGTGCTAGTGGTATTTTGCATTTTTTTAGAAATAAAAGAGCTCTGGGAATCGGGCCCAGGTGCTGTATAAGTATGCTGTTCATTTCTGTCTCTATTTTTGATGGGTTAATGCCTGTGTCAGATATATGATTTGTAGGGCCAGCCGAGATAATGAACAGTTATCTGGGTCCTCTACTCTCTATCATCGGTATGTGAACTTCTTGTGAGTAGTGGGCCAATTCTAGTGGTATTAGACAAAATTATGCGTATATGAAGAATTTTTAGTATTTTTCTAAGTTTCCATTTTTTTTTCAGTCTCTCTCATTGTAAATAATCCTCCAGGTGTGTGACATTTACTCGTTTTTAAACAGTTCGGCAACCCCTTTTTCTTATATACAGTCTTTTACTTTTCCTTCTGTATCTGATCTTGCAGGCTTTTACACCGGATTATTTTACAGAGACCTAATATTTAGTATGCAGATACTCAGGACTGTTTCCCGGGTAATGTCTGATGTATATTTAGGTCTTACTCAGTTAATTTCAAAATAGTTGAAGTTACATTTACTTATCCCAGCACGATGGCCATTTGTTAGGTTGCTTGTTCTTCCTCAAGGTTGTGATCGGAAAATTCAAGTATTTTAAATTATGTTTGATTAATTCCTCATTGTCCATGATCAGATCAGATCTGGTGAACTTTCATTTCTAGTAAGGTTTGTTTCAACTACTGATTCAATGCACACGATACACAGTCTTTATAGTTGCCAGACATGCGACTATGGGGCTACCTGTGTGTTTTTACATACTACTTCCTCGTAAAATACTGTTGTCTATCACCAATCGTTATTCTGTCACAGAATTCCAACAAGTTGGCGAGGCAATGAGCGAGAATATTAATTGTATAACATCAGCGGCAAAAACGAAGCTAACCCAAGAATTACTTTCAGAAAACATGGCAAGGAATCATTCACGCAATATTTTAATTTATCTATTTGCATAACCTTCACTTTTTCATTGGGGGAAGGAAGGGGAAAGGGGAAAAAAAGGAGGGGGCTTGAAGCAACATTCAATTGAAGCAAAAAAAATCAGTAATGAGCGAAACGCCCCTTGATAAGACCCAAACATTTAAAGATACACTTTACCATCAAGCGTAGCAGCTACTGCGACGACACTCCACCACCCAACACTCCAACAACTCACCTGCAAAACAAACACAATCTTAAAACAAAGGTTTAAATACGTCTTCGAATTTGTGTAAGAGATGTAAAACACCGACGACTGTGATATGAGAGAGACGTGCAGTGTTAGGACATCATCTTACAGAACACACACACACACACACACACACACACCCACACACACACACCCACACACATACATACACATACACACACACACACCCACACACACACACATACATACATACATACATACACATACACAAACACACACACACAAATACACACACACACACATACACACATACACACACATACACACACATACATACACATGGACAGGCTGCAAGCCTGGTCCAGCAATTGGCTCCTGGAGTTCAACCCCACCAAGTGCAAAGTCATGAAGATTGGGTAAGGGCAAAGAAGACCGCAGAAAGAGTACAGTCTAGGGGGCGAGAGACTACAAACCTCAATCAAGGAAAAAGATCTTGGGGTGAGTATAACACCAGGCACATCTCCTGAGGCGCACATCAACCAAATAACTGCTGCAGCATACGGGCGCCTAGCAAACCTAAGAACAGCATTCCGACATCTTAATAAAGAATAGTTCAGGACCTTGTACACTGTGTACGTTAGGCCCATACTGGAGTATGCAGCACCAGTTTGGAACCCACATCTAGCCAAGCACGTAAAGAAGCTCGAGAAAGTGCAAAGGTTTGCAACAAGACTAGTCCCGGAGCTAAGGGGTATGTCCTACGAGGAGAGGTAAAGGGAAATCGACCTGACGACACTGGAGGACAGGAGAGAAAGGGGGGACATGATAACGTCATATAAAATACTGAGAGGAATTGACAAGGTTGACAGAGACAGAATGTTCCAGAGATGGGACACAGCAACAAGGGGACACAGTTGGAAGTTGAAGACTCAGATGAATCACAGGGATGTTAGGAAGTATTTCTTCAGTCACAGAGTGGTCAGGAAGTGGAATAGCTTGGGAAGAGATGTAGTGGAGGCAGGTTCCATACATAGCTTTAAGGAGAGGTATAATAAAGCTCATGGCACAGGGAGAGTGACCCAGTAGTGGCCAGTGTAGAGGCGGGGCCAGGAGCTATGTCTCGACCCCTGCAACCACAACTAGTGTTACTCTAGGAAGGCAACACACTCACCACCAGTGTTACTCTAGGAAGGCAACACACTCTCACCAGCAGTGTTACTATAGGAAGGCAACACACACACCACCAGTGTTACTATAGGAAGGCAACACACTCACCACCAGTGTTACTATAGGAAGGCAACACTCTCACCACCAGTGTTACTCTAGGAAGGCAACACACTCACCACCAGTGTTACTCTAGGAAGGCAACACACACTCACCACCAGTGTTACTCTAGGAAGGCAACACACTCACCACCAGTGTTACTATAGGAAGGCAACACACACTCACCACCAGTGTTACTCTAGGAAGGCAACACACACTCACCACTAGTGTTACTCTAGGAAGGCAACACTCTCACCACCAGTGTTACTCTAGGAAGGCAACACACACACTCACCACTAGTGTTACTCTAGGAAGGCAACACACACTCACCACCAGTGTTACTCTAGGAAGGCAACACACACACTCACCACCAGTGTTACTCTAGGAGGGCAACACACACTCACCACCAGTGTTACTCTAGGAGGGCAACACACTCACCACCAGTGTTACTCTAGGAGGGCAACACACACTCACCACCAGTGTTACTCTAGGAGGGCAACACACACTCACCACCAGTGTTACTCTAGGAGGGCAACACACACACACACACCACCAGTGTTACTCTAGGAGGGCAACACACACACTCACCACCAGTGTTACTCTAGGAGGGCAACACACTCACCACCAGTGTTACTCTAGGAGGGCAACACACACACACACACCACCAGTGTTACTCTAGGAGGGCAACACACACACTCACCACCAGTGTTACTCTAGGAGGGCAACACACTCACCACCAGTGTTACTCTAGGAGGGCAACACACACACCACCAGTGTTACTCTAGGAGGGCAACACACACACTCACCACCAGTGTTACTCTAGGAGGGCAACACACACACACACCACCAGTGTTACTCTAGGAGGGCAACACACACACACACCACCAGTGTTACTCTAGGAAGGCAACACACACTCACCACCAGTGTTACTCTAGGAAGGCAACACTCACCACCAGTGTTACTCTAGGAGGGCAACACACACTCACCACCAGTGTTACTCTAGGAGGGCAACACACACACACCACCAGTGTTACTCTAGGAGGGCAACACACACTCACCACCAGTGTTACTCTAGGAAGGCAACACACTCACCACCAGTGTTACTCTAGGAGGGCAACACACACACTCACCACCAGTGTTACTCTAGGAAGGCAACACACACTCACCACCAGTGTTACTCTAGGAAGGCAACACTCTCACCACCAGTGTTACTCTAGGAGGGCAACACACACACTCACCACCAGTGTTACTCTAGGAAGGCAACACTCTCACCACCAGTGTTACTCTAGGAGGGCAACACACACACTCACCACCAGTGTTACTCTAGGAGGGCAACACACACACACACCACCAGTGTTACTCTAGGAGGGCAACACACACACCACCAGTGTTACTCTAGGAGGGCAACACACACACTCACCACAGTATTATTCTTGTAGATCTGAACGTTTCTTGGTTGCGTTCAGCCACCGCGTTGCCAGACGTGTCTCGGCCGTTTTTTAATTGTATTTGTAGTTAAATGAGCGCTTTTATAAGTGTATTTAATTCCATTTTTTATTTCAAAATTACTGTATGTACAAAAGATGAAGTACAATAATCTGAAGGTCCATAGTATACACAGTATTTTGGGCAAGCACAGAATATAGTACTATCAGAACTACAGAGAAAGATATAAAGTGACGATGGTAAACTGGTAAGAAAATTTGGTAATATGAAGATGGGTTGGGGTGGGGTGGGGGAAGTGTACTGTACTGACAGAGAGGGAGGGCAGTAGAATCAGTCAGTAGGCCCAGGGCGGTGTGTGCAAAACTGCCACAGTTAGGCTGGCATCCTAACCTGCCACTGACGTCACAATCAATACAATCCCTACTCGCCATGTCCTGCCAGCAGAAGCCTCTACATGGATGCGCCACATGTCACACGTATCTTGGACATTTAAATCCTATTCATGTACCGTGCCTAATATTACAATTTTTTTTTAAACATATCGGCCGTTTCCCATCAAGGTAAGGTGATCTAAACGAAACACATTCACCATCATTCGTTTAACAGGTACCTTGCCGAAAGTATCCGAACACCACACATCAAATAACCCTCTGAATTGCAATATTCCCTTCGGAGTGCAGCACTGTTTCCCCATCTCCAGGACTTAAGTATGACTAATCAGTTTTCCTGAATCCCTTGATATACGTTACCATGCTCACACCCCAACAGCACGTCAAATCACCCCACCCAAAAATAAAAACCCGTTTCCAATCCAATCTAACAAGCTGGCACACGCCTGCTGCATACTCGTTCCCCTTCCACTAAAAACCTCAATTCTCCCCCTCCAACCTTACCTGGGCGTTTCCAATAAGCTTGCACACATTAAATGAAAACATTAACATGACTTTACTGATACAAAATGGAGAAAAAAGCGTAACGTGAATATAAATCAGTTCCATTAAAAACCGAGAACAGTGGTATTAGAAATGTGCTTCACACGCCGTTAGCAAAAAAAAAAAAAAAAAAAAAAAAAAAAAGCCAACTGGAAAAGGGGGTGACGCTCCCTCTTTAGGAGGTAAGTCTTAGAGATTCTAGACATTCTCATGAATGAAAAGATGTTTTGGTTAGAAAAACCCAGATACAATGCGTGTAATGACACTGGTGCTACAAAGACCAGATCAAAGAGTGTTGAAATGGGAAAGATAGCAAATACATCTGATTCGGTAACATGTAAATACTAGATGTAACACTTGGCCCACTTGCACGAAAAAAGGAAAGCCTTTAGTCTTAAAAAAAAAAAATCACCCATAGCCGGCAAATTCAAGAGATTATCTGACCTCGGCGAAAATCAGATTTATTTAAATTCATCAGGATACCTTTACCTTTGGTATACCCTTGATGAGTTTCAAGTCTTATTACTTTCGGAGCCCGGCCATGGGGCGAGGTCGTCTGGTGCTAGCCTGGTCAAGCAGGCTGTTGCTGTTGGAGGCCCGCTGACCCACATATCCATCACAGACTGGTTGATCTGGCACATGGTGAAGATGCTTTTCCAATTTTCTTTTGAAGACTTCTACACTTGTTCCAGCAGTGTTTCTGATATCTTCTGGTAAGATGTTGAATAATCTGCGGCCACGAATGTTGATACAGTGTTCCCTTATTGTGCCCACCGCACCCCTGCTTTTCTCTGGGTTTATTTTGCACTTCCTCCCATATCTCTTGCTCCAGTATGTTGTTATGGTAGTGTACAGATTTGAGACCGGACCCTCAAGTACTTTCCAGGTATATATTATCATACAACGCAGAGTTTCCTAATACGGATCTTAATCAGATGACCCGATGGCCTACCCCCACTTCGATACTGATGGCTCGTTGATGGATAAACTGAAGTACTTCCCAGGTCAACACTGCTGTAAAACCACCACCATCAAAGCAAACAAAATGCAATAACTATTATGCACAATGAAAGGTGAAGGTAGGTCATTCACAACGTACCACCGTGCTAACTGGTCGCAATTTGGAAAAGATGCCTACAAAGATACTAAAAATTTACAAGCCCTGTTGTTCATGGCTGGTAAATGGAAGACCAGCAGACTATAGAGCAGATGTAGGGCCAACCTGCACCTTAGGTACTACTGGATCTACTGACGTACAAATGCACAAGAATCTGTACTTAGCCAAAATAGATCTGCATGACAAATGACTTCAAGCGCACAGGTATGTGAAATTATCCACATGGCGCACTCAGAACCTGATGCTGACGTGTTATAATATGTTAAGTTCACAGCTTAGTGTTTTAATGATCTATTTTCATGTTAATCTGACAAATTAACATTTAATCAGGAAGGACAATATTGGTAAGTAAGTAATGGATTTGTGTTTCTATTTCTATGGCTGGGTGACTGACTGTGTCTGTCTGTCTGTCTGTCTGTCTGTCTGTCTGTCTCTCTCTCTCTCTCTCCCCCCTCCGTCTCTTTCTCTCCCTCTCCCCCTCCTTCCGTCTCTTTCTCTCCCTCTCCCCCCTTCTTCCGTCTCTTTCTCTTCCTCTCCCCCTCCTTCCGTCTCTTTCTCCCTCTCCCCCTCCTTCCGTCTCTTTCTCCCTCTCTCCCCCTCCTTCCGTCTCTTTCTCCCCTCCTTCCGTCTCTCTCCCGCTCCTTTCTTTCTCTGTCCCCCCTTCGTCTCTTTCTCCCTCTCTCCCTCCTCCTTCCGTCTTTTCTCCCTCTCTCCCCTCCTTCCGTCTCTTTATCCCTCCTCCCTCCTTCCGTCTCTTTCTCCCCTCCCTCCGTCTCTTTCTCCCTCTCTCCCCCTCCCTCCGTATCTTTCTCCCTCTCTCCCCTCCCTCCGTCTCTTTCTCCCTCTCCCCCTCCCTCCGTCTCCCTCTCTCCCCTCCCTCCGTCTCTTTCTCCCTCTCTCCCCCTCCCTCCGTCTCTTTCTCACTCTCTCCCCTCCCTCCGTCTCTTTCTCACTCTCTCCCCCTCCCTCCGTCTCTTTCTCCCTCTCTCCCCTCCCTCCGTCTCTTTCTCCCTCTCCCTCCTCCCTCCGTCTCTTTCTCCCTCTCTCTCTCTCCCCTCCCTCCGTCTCTCTCCCCTCCCTCCGCTCCCCTCTCCCCTCCCTCCGACTCTCTCCCCTCCCTCCGACTCTCTCACCCTCCCTCCGTCTCTCCCCCTCCCATCTCTCATTTTTTTAGTCAGGAACAAAACACTTCATAATGAAACATACCTGAAAATTGTATTGAATTATACTAAACAAAAAAATAATACCCGCTTTGTTTCCATTTTTGCTGATTTTATAAGGTATAAAATACCTCGTAATGAAACAACGGTGACAATTTTAATATATTATCCCGAATGCTATATATTTCATGATCACTTGAAGCCAAGTGTCACTTAAAGCCAAGTGTCACTTAAAGCCAAGTGTCACTTGAAGCCAAGTGTCACTTAAAGCCAAGTGTCACTTGAAGCCAAGTGTCACTTAAAGCCAAGTGTCACTTAAAGCCATAGAAACATGAAGCTGTTAGACGATATCGGAGCATGGCAACACAAGACGATATCGGAGCATGGCAACACAAGACGATATCGGACCATGGCAACACAAGACGATATCGGAGCATGTCAACACAAGACGATATCGGAGCATGGCAACACAAGACGATATCGGAGCATGGCAACACAAGACGATATCGGAGCATGGCAACACAAGACGATATCGGAGCATGGCAACACAAGACGATATCGGATCATGGCAACACAAGACGATATCGGAGCATGGCAACACAAGACGATATCGGAGCATGGCAACACAAGACGATATCGGAGCATGGCAACACAAGACGATATCGGAGCATGGCAACACAAGACGATATCGGAGCATGGCAACACAAGACGATATCGGAGCATGGCAACACAAGACGATATCGGAGCATGGCAACACAAGACGATATCGGAGCATGGCAACACAAGACGATATCGGAGCATGGCAACACAAGACGATATCGGAGCATGGCTACTCAATTGGCGGCCCGCGGTCCGAATCCGGACCTTCTGAGTGTTTTAGCTGGGCCGCGGGCTTCAGGAGAAAGCTTAGTTAAATAACAGCTGTTACCACGTTCAGGATCAGGTGGTATACAAGAGCGGGATTAATACATTATTCTATCTGAATGGAATGCATACACTGAATGGAATACAGTATTCTAGCATAGCTAAATAATGATATTTTATTCCATTCAATGGTAATTATCACTTGTCCAATGAAGTTGACTTTTTTCGCATTTTGGAAAAAAAGAGTTTGGCCGCACATGGGCTGGGAAGTCTGGCGACCCTGGTGCAACTATTTATTTCCATATCAAATGATTTGTTTTACTAGTCATATCTTTTTAAAGGAGACATGGCATGTTCAAAAAGAAGAAAGTTTGATGATGGAAATCGTTCCTTCAAGGAAGACTGGATACAGAAGTGTGCTTTCATTCTTCCCACAATCAGTTATAAGATCGATCGCTAGTGCACTCAGCTCACACTCTGAGGTCCGGAGATCGAATCTCTTCCGGTACGGCTGGAAAATATTAGGGACGTGTTTCCATAAGACACCTGCTGTCCCTGTCCCTGTTCACCCATCAGTTTAAAATGGGTACCTGGGTGTTAGTCGACTGGTGAGAGTCGCATCCTGGGACAAAACTGACTTAATTTGCCGAAATGCTCAGCATAACAAGGGGCTTTCTATATAGTAGTATGTCAGTGATGCCAGATAGGACTGTATACATAAGAACATAAGAAAGGAGGAACACTGCAGCAGGCCTGTTGGCCCATACTAGGCAGTTCCTTCACAATCTATACCACTAACAGAGCTACCCAAGAAATAAGCTTTGATGATTCTATTTACTTCATGTGCGAGTCCCACTCAAATCCAACTCCTCTCACTCATGAATTTATCAAATCTAAATTTGAAACTACCCAAGGTCCTAGCTTCAATAACCCTACTAGGCAGACTGTTCCACTCATCAACTACCCTATTTCCAAACCAATACTTTCCTATATCCTTTCTAAATCTAAACTTATCTAATTTGAATCCATTATTGCGGGTTCTCTCTTGGAGAGATCCTCAAGACCTTATTTATATCCCCTTTGTTAATACCCATTTTCCACTTGTATACCTCGATCATGTCTCCCCTCCTCCTCCGTCTTATTGACACATGTACTTGTAGTAAATATATTATTATAATTATTATAATTATTTTTATTATTTTTATTATAATTATGTAGTGAAACAATTGCTTTAGTGAAGAGCAGTAATATGAAACGCCATTTTTTTACATAATGAAACCTTATGTAAAAAATATATCCGGACCTTTGCATACATTGTTACTTGTCCATGTGGACCTTTGCTCATAGTAAATCTTATTGACCTGCAATGCTAAGAATTACAGGTTCCAAACCCCTAGGACCACATCGTACCTACTCTTGAAGCTCTTCAATCGCACTCAATTTCTGCCACACTGCACGCAAAGGCGCGGACGGGCGGGCAAGCGGGAGTGCCCCCCCCCTCCACACACACACACACGAACTAAGCAGCTTAACTGGCAGTGTTATCCCCTCCATAGTTTTCGCACATGTCCATAACAAGCTATCAAATTAAAAAAAAACAGACTGAAGGTTATGAAATTAGAGAGAGAGAGAGGCGAGTAGTGTTGGACTGGGTGCCTGCCTAGCCCTGAGCCGCTCATCAGCGAGCCTCATGTAAACTGACTTAGACAAGAGGCCCTCACAACTCCCAAGCCTTTGTGACGTCACCCGCCCATGACGTCATGGCCCGGCTCCCCTGCATCAGCGGGACACCCAGAGGTGAGGCGGTGGGTGGGGAGTTATTGGGATGGGGGGGGGTAGGTAGGCGGTGGCTGACAGGGAATGAGGGGGAGGGTCAGGAGGGAGGATAATACGGGCGCTAGCATGGAGGGACGGGAGGGAAGGGGAATTGTCGGAAAGGGCGGGGTACGTGGGTAGGTTGCCGGAGTGTGTTGACCGGGAGAGGACGGGGGGGGGGGGGACTCAATAGAGGGAGGGGGACTCCCTTATATCTTCCTTAACATGCAACCTCAAACGCATATTATATTACCTTCACAATAATGGAAATAAGTCACGTTCTTTGACTTTACTAGGTCATCCTTGGTTAAATCTACATAATGTATTATTTATGTGCTCATAACCTCCGTGTGCTCTCAAGACCACTGCAAGATAGTTTGTCATGTACCCAAAGCCTAAACAAAACTTACATGACCTTCACAATGTACATTACTATCACAATAATGTACCTCATCTTCACAAAAAAATGTACATTACTTTCACAATGTATATTACCCTCGCAAAAATGTACATTACCTTCACAAAAATGTATATTATCTTCCAAAGTATATTACATTACTCTCACAAAATGAACATTACCTTCCAATGTATATTATTTTCACAAAAATGTATATAACCTTCGTAAAAATGTATATAATATTACGTTCACAATAACCGTCTTCTTGGAAATTAAGAAGTTAAATACAAAGGAATCTCTTATGGCGAAAGACTCATTAAAACTCTCAAGACTTCCCTTTATACATGCTTGTTGAGATATCAGGCGGTTTAGGCGATTTAATAATGTCAATTTAAATGAATTACTGAGCAGTGAACACCCTCAGACCCACAGGTAGACCCTCAGAGACAAGACATAACACAAACTGGAAACAACCAATATGCAAAAATATCTGTAGAAACCAGTGAAAGCCTCAACAGAACAACACATACATAGATCAACGAATGCCCTCAGACATCAATTAACACCCAGAGAGAACAGTGAACACCTACAGAGAACAATACCTTGCAGTCATAGCTGAGGAATACACAGACGCAGTGTAAACATTGAGCTAGTAAGAACATTAACACGAACAGTGAACAACAATGGGGTATTGCGCCTCAGGTTAAGCCAGGCAAGAGTGCCAAATCCGGGGGCCGGTGCAGCTGTGGGAATTGGGAAAGAGTAGTAACCCACCTTCCCAAATTTGCCACCCCTCCCTCCATAACACTCCCACGCCTGTTATAATAGCAAACACTTCCCTCCATTTATGAAAAACTTCACGTTTAACAGTGTTCCTTGGGATTGTCTTGGAATTACAGGGTAAGTTCAACGGTGGAAGCATGACACTGAGCTTTAAAGATGCTGTTCCCTCGCCTACTCACTCAACCACCAGCACCACCACCACCACCAGCACCACCCTCGCCACCACCACCCTCGCCACCACCGCCCTCGCCACCAATCCATCACCACCACCATCACCGTTGCCACCGCCCTCACCACCATCAACAACAATTCACCACAAATCATTACATAATTGCATTTCCCAACCACAGTCACCAAGGGTGTAGTGAGAAGCTAAAATGCAATTACTACAGCCTCTTATAACAACGATTCGCTGTCAAAATGACTTCATTTGGACTTACAGCTCTACAAAGAGCTAAACGTTATCACAAAAGCTTACTCTGCACCCGTGTGTTTCTATCAGCACGGATGCTCCTGTTTAGGATAAGATCCAAACTTCGTATTAACGCCTCATTATCAAGGTACACATTCGACAACTGAGGATGTTGTCTAGGATTATCGTCCCCACGTCCCAGTCCCAGACCAGGTCTCTGCTGAGAGCATGATCACTGAAGCTGTTGGTGCTTGCTGCACCCAATGTGAAGAAAGCACCACAGCTCAGCTGATCAAGAGGTTTCTTGAAGAACCTGCAAGTTGTATTGAGGTATCAGAGTTATATCAGGATATACCAGAGCATATCTGTCTGCTCCTCAAGACTGACGGCACATATTTATAGTTTTCATGAATTTTTTTTTTTGAGGTTTCTTAGACTAGGCAAGGATCTGCATATTTTAAAACTTGTAATCACTATCTATAGCACACCTATGACTGGTTTCGAGGGTGGTTCTACCCTCACGCCCGGCCACAGCCTTGAGTTTTTATTTATTTTTAGGTCAACAGGGCTGTGGACGAAAC
Organism: Cherax destructor; assembly: GCA_009830355.1. Lineage (NCBI taxonomy): Eukaryota > Metazoa > Arthropoda > Malacostraca > Decapoda > Parastacidae > Cherax > Cherax destructor. The sequence continues at coordinate 96,720 of WNWK01006422.1, forward strand.
TAATTGTCAATTGTTTAAAAAAAACGGTAGTTTAGGTTCTGTGTAATATATTCTCGAAAACAAAAAAGCATTGGCGTCTACAACACAAGAGGCTGCCCTTGACGTCACTTAGGCAGGTTTTAAAACCATGCACAACACGAGTGGGTCTTAAAAACCAGAGAACACTCTTCAACACCTACTTTTAATAAACAGAAATCTAGTAATGACGTTTGTTGTAGATTAAGACATGTGCAACAGTTGGGTATCTGTATTTATGAAACATTTCGCCTACACAGTAGGCTTCTTCAGTCAAATAGAGGAAGCAGTAGTAATGAAATAATGATGATGTAATCAGTCCATCAACCTTGGAGAAAAATTATTTGAGGTGGTCAGTCCCTCAGCCAGATCATGGAGCTCAGGGAATGACCACCTCAAATACGTTTTCTCCAAGGTTGATGTATTGATTACATCATCTTTAATTCATTACTACTGCTCCCTTTGTATTTCACTGAAGAAACCTACTGTGTAGGCGAAATGTTTCATCAATAAAGATACCCAACTGTTGCATCATGTGTCTTAATCTTCAACTTGTCGGTATTTAATACCATTTTCAACAAGTTTGTTGAAGAGTGAGACACTTATGCAACATATGGGAATCTTTATTGAGACTGAGGGACTGACCACCTCAACCTCTTCCTCTCCTTACACCTTGCTGCTTTGTATTGGACTGATGAAGCCACTGTGTGGCGAAACGTTTCTTTAATAAAGATTCCTATATGTTGCATAAGTGTCTCAATCTTCAACTTGTCGGTTTTTAAATCATTTATCACAACAAGTTTGTAATAATTACTTAGTACTACAACGGTCAATGTACTATCCCTTAGACTCGTCACTAATACCTCAAAGTAACTACCACTAAAAGTCTACATGGCGTCTGATGGTACGACACACAGGCAACAGTTACCTACCAACCTATTGGCATTGTATACCATTTTGATATTCGTGGCGTCTGTTCCAAGGGTCAACGCTCTCGGGGCCCGGTCCCAGACCAGAGCTCCTGGTAGATGACCTGATCAACCAAACTGTTGGTGATAGCCGCATGAAGCCAAGCGTAAGTACCACAGCCCGACATCAGAGATTGACTGGACAAACTTGCCCAATTCCTTCTTGAAGACAGCCAAGGGTCTGTTGGTAATCTCATCTCCCTTATGTATGAAGGGAGGACGTTGAAAAGTCTTGGTTCCTTCCCACTTACTGAGTTTTAACTTATAATAATAATAATAATAATAATAATAATAAATATATCTTCATTTACTACATGTACACGGTATACAGGCCTAGCTGACATCACTTACGTACAACTATATAGAAAGCCGCTTGTTATGCAGAGCATTTCGGGCAAATTAGGTCAGTTTTGACCCAGGATGAGACCCACACCAGTCGACTAACACCCAGGTACCCATTTTACTGATGGTGAACATAGACAACCGGTGTAAAGAAACACGTCCGATGTGTCCACCCTTCGCCGGGAATCGAACCCGGACCCTTACCGTGTGAAGCGAGAGCTTTAGCCACCAGGCCACGGGGCACAGTAATGCACTCAATGCACCCCCGTTTTTCATTGGGGGTATTTTGCATCGTCTGCCAAGCCTTATTTATTGCCATGGGGAACGCAAGAGTATTATATATAATAAATTGATGCATTTTAAAAGTGTAAGTAACCGCCAGCATAGCAGTCCGCCATATGCGGCAAAGTACAATAATTTATGTGTAGTGCAACATCAGGGTATTCTATCTTTTACAATGTTGTTATATACAACTTTATGAGTAGGTACGATAGCGGTCAAAGAGCCAGGAACCAGTAATGATACCTGCTACCTGGAGGGCATTCCGGGGATCGACGTCCTCCTCCAGATTCTCTTCCACTCTCTCGAGTGTTATTGGATCCCATGAACAGCAACCATCCCAGTTTTTACTGTCTTGCTCTCGTCTATGTACTCGCTCAGTTGTAAATGGTATGGTGAAGCAGACAAGCTGTGCATGAGGACATTTATGAACAGTTCAAGACATTTATTAAACGAAACGTTTCGCCCCAACAAAACCACTCGTGGCGAAACGTTTCCTTTAATAAATGTACTGAACTGCATATAGAGGTCCTTATCCTCACTCGGTTGTATTTACAGCTGTGCCTGCAGGGTGGTGGTAGAGCACTAGCTAAATATTACACACCAGTACTTACTTCCCACATCATGGCGTTGACAAATGAGATCATGGCGTGATTGCACACAAAATGAGGACCATAGGCATTATAGGAAAGGTAGGCAGATGGATTTTTGGAATCCGAACACACAAAACACAAAACGTAGTAGCAAACAAGAGCATAATCCAGTACCATCGAGGTAAAAAGCTCAGTTTCCCAAGGCATTGTCCTGGCACCTCTGTTGTTTATCCTCATAGCAGACAGATAAAAACACCTGTCACAGTTTTATACCGTCACAGTTTTATTCAGTGTCTTCGGTAGAAGACACTGATTAAAGAGGAGGAAAGTGATACATGATAATATATACCTGGAAGGTGCTTGAGAGCCTTGTCTCAAATCTGCACACTGCCATAACATACTGGAGCGAGATATATGGAAAGTGCAAGATAAACCCAATGAAAAGCAGGAGTGCGGTGAGCCCAATAAGGAAACACTATATCAACAACATTCGTGGTCCCAATTATTCAACATCTTACCGGAAGATATCGGAAACACTGCTGGGACAAGTGTAGAAGTCTTCAAGAGGAAACTGGACAAGTATCTTCACCAGGTTCCAGATCAACCAGGCTGTGATGGATATGTGGAGCTGCGGGCCACCAATAGCAAGCACCAGACAAGCCCGGCCCATGGCCGGGCTCCGGGAGTAGAAAAGCTCTCAGAACTCATCAAAGGTAAGGTGTCGTGCTTGTCCGAAATGCTGTGCATCCTATGAGCTTTCTAATTATTGTATATTTAAAAAAAATGCAGTAACTGAAAATAAAAAATCTAAAGCTAAGAGCTCCTGATTCCACCTCTTGGGTTGGACTGACAGATATTTTCAAAACTCTGCCCGACCTTCCTCCCTTGGTTGTCATACCTAGTCCTGAAGCTCTAAATACAGTAGTTTCCTTCCACCAGTTCTTTGTTTAGGTCATTTCTCCACTATCTTTAGACAAAGTATTTTTTAATGCCCATAGGACTCGTGTGTGTTTTAGCTCTGATCTGTAACCCTTTGGTTATAGTCCTCGCCTCTCTAACAGCTTATCTTTTCTGTGCCTGCTCCTGTCTCTTATAAAATCCTAAGTCATGATCATGTTTCCCTTTCCCTCTCTCTTCCGAGGTGACCACGTCCATGTGTACTTGTCCGTACAGCTTCGTCCCTCCCGTAGTCCCATCAGCTAGTTCATTCCCGAGTTACCCCATGCATGTACCCTATTGCTCTACCCCCCGGCCTCTGCTAGTGTTGCCGGTAGAGATGCCTCTATGATCACTTCCTTGTGACATACTTGCAACCCATTTCCAGTTATTTTTGTTTTTACTCCCGCTGCCCTGCCTTTGACCAAGCTTCCCAGGTCAATGTCTCATTAACTAGGTTGCTGCTGCGAACGGCCGGTTGGCCCACATAGTCATCACAAGATGGTTGAATCTTAAATTAGTTTCGTTTCTTTACACATTACAGTGAATGAATTTGTAAACGATCAAAACCACCTACTAAACAAATGTAGTTATTTTAGGTTAAAATACTTCAACTTAACCTATATAAACTTATATACTTATTACAAATTGAGTTTATATACACAAATTTATGTACAAGTTTCCCAGCGAGGTAACAATGCAATTGCTTAAATAGTTGGAACCCACCGTAGACGCATAGGTGTACGTAGTCCCATACAATTTGTTTACCATCCTTCCAGGGCAGCATGGTGACTCCATCTGGACGCTTTTGGCTTCCATCAAGCTTCAGTACCTGAGGTTCCCGTTCTTCTGGGCATCGGTCTGTGGCGAGACTACGCTTGATAGGACGGTTAGAAGTAGGGCCCATATGGACATTGATTACGAGAAAGAGAGAGACAGACAGACTCGCAGGGCTCCCTGATCAACCGGATTGTTGCTGCCTGTAAGCCACAAGCCTACAACGTCATTACAGCTTGACTAATTTCGGCAACGTGTGCCAAAACAGTCTAGTTTCCTCCTGAAAACTTTTAGGCAATCTTGAGCATCCATCCTTGTCTGAATTTAGAATACCAAAACCCCAACTCTCAATACTAACATCTATATTTTAATTCTCAAATAGGTAGAATAAAATTTTTATATATAAAAAAAAAAAACGAATGACTTCAGCTTTACGCAAATCCCACCTGCAGCCATTGAGAACAGTCATTCTCATCTGAAGAAAACTTCGCCGTCCTCTCTTTCATCCTCGTCTGAAGAAACGTCGTAGCTGTCAAGCTCATTTATCCTAGTCTGTATTCTCTTCACTGTCTTGAGCCTCCTGGAGCCGACTGCTATCTTGAGAGCCCTCCAGTAATTACCAAGCTGTGGTGGGCCACTGTTGATAAGGCAGTTAATGAGTGGAGCGGCGCCTTTCATTATGACCACATTATACCAGCTTGACTTTCGCCGCCAGAGATGGCACGGGGAGAAGGGGCGGGGGGTTAAAGGGCGTTGTGCTGCTACCTTAATTTTTACGAGTCTCCTATATATAATTTCAGTTCACACTGTGATGGAGCTATCTTCATATAAATTCCATTTGTCTTGTCCATGGGAAGCTTTTTCTGACATTCACATATTTTTAGCTAGAATATGTAGGTTATCACACTTTTAATCGAAACTTTTACTAATTTACGATTTTTCGGACTATATCCTACTTACCACTAAAATGAAAATATTTTGACTAAAAATACATTATTTTACTAAGTAATAGTAACTCCAGTTCTGCTGGAAGGAAACCTTCAAGGTTCTGCTGGAAGGAAACCTTCAAGATGTCCCCACCGAGTCTCCCAGACAGTGTGATGGAACATCACAGGGAAAATATAGCTATCTTTTGTTCCCACTATGTAACTATCATACAAATTAAGGTGGCTGCACATTACTGATGTATTTAATGTTTCTAAATAGATAAAAAAAAAATGAGTTGCATAAGGGAAACAAAAGCTAGCCGCGTTTCAATGTCAAATTCCATCTCGTAAAATGGGTTACGTACAGGAGGGAAGTAAGTCACTTATAAGATTGAAAAAAAAACCCACTAGAACCCATTAGTTATTCATCGCTTTGAAAAAAAAACTAACTAATAATTTGCTATTATCAACACCAATTTTCTATCTTAGCCAATTTGCAGTCACCTCAGAAAAAATTATCACAATCCAATCAAAACAATTTAAAGCTACCATCGTGACTCATGAAATCGTAATAACACGATTGCAAACAAACCAGGGTACGGGTGGGGTTAGAACCCATGGCAAGTGAGTGGTAAAACTCCAGGCCAACTAGATGTATTTATACACCAGAGAGGTTAGCATGGGCCCCGGACCCGGTGGCAGTGTTTCTGATATCCTCTGGTAAGATGTTAAAAAGTTTGAGTCCACCGATATTGATACGTTATCTCGATATTTCCAATGCGCCCCTGCCTTATACTGGGTTTATTTTATACACCTAGCAAATAAATATTTAAGACTCTGAGGCATTCCCAATAATTTAAACGTTTTGTTGGCTTTGTGCGGGCCGTAAATGATTTCTATTTCTTCCAGCTCTAATAACTCTTCTGATCTGATCGGAGAGGAGAGCGTACAAGCAACTTAAATACCGTCACCATCGTCACTTTCCCCTCGCTATGAAAGTTCTCATTATCCACAACATTTACTTTCCTGGCCTAAAGATAGTAAAAGTTAATTCAATATACAAAAGTTTAAATGTAAATGTAATATAATCCAAGCAAGTCAATTTAAAGCTGATATGCAGACCCAAGAGATAGAGTTGAACCCCGCAAATTCAAATACGCAATAGAAGAGGCAAGCAGGAGTGCAAGGATGAAAGGGGAATGAGAATAACCGTGGACGAAAGTGATACACACAGGTTAGAGTGTAGTGTGTCAAGTAGATGTTGAGTGTGACACGAGGAGTCTGTGGCCTTCATGGGAGGAAAATTGTAGTGAAGGGTCACAAGCTCACACTACTAAGTCAACATCGTGTGAGAGGTCAAGTGGAGTCTTAAGTTTGGAAACCAGTCTCACTCAGCTGCACTCTGAGCCACACCAGTAGATACAATGGTGTGGTGCCTGCAAGTCTGGCTACCAATTCGTCCTCCAATATCTATCAATACACATTACACTTGAATAATTTTAACGCAATACTTCAAACGTCAATATCATAACGCTCAGTGTAACCTTGCAAATATTCGTTTCTTTCCATGTTAGGTTACGTTTCTTAGGTTGAGTTACATTTACCTATATAACTTGTACTAAACTTCCCCAAAAGTCCGCGACACGTCTGGCCATGCGTTTGATGAACAGTAGTAAACGTTAAACTGTGAAGGAGTATCTTAGCGGCGCGGGAACGGGTTGCCATCAAAGCTTGGAGTTTCCAAACAACTTGAGTAACAACAATGTCTCAAAGCTGCCAGATGCTTGAAGCCACTTTATGTAATTTGCTTATTAGCTGTTAATTATACTCAAATTTACGGTAACTTAGGAACGAGTTATCTAAGAAGCTATATTTACTGTTACATGTTAATAGTTCAAGATATCATTACCCCCGTGTCTCGCTCTCGGATTTAAAAAAAAAAATTTTAGTCTCTGCTTCGATTGTACAGAAAATGACGTCTTGTAAATTCGAAAAACTAGTCAATATCGAAGAGGTAAAGAACAGCCAGCGTTAAACATAACACTATATATGAAACATAAGAACATAGGAGCAAGAGGCAAACGGATGTCACAGCTAAGATGAAATCATGCCAGTACTTCCTGTGATAACAGCATCGGAGTAGCTTACTGGATCCTGCTTATAATAATAAAGCCGGGTTTAGATGGCAGAACTATCAAAACCCCTCATACTATGTAGCGAACATAAAAACTGTTAAGTAAAAGGACACAAATGCAACTAATGTGACATTTTATTGTGGCAATGTTTCGCTCTCCAGGAGCTTTGTCAAGCTGTTACAAACAATACATTGACACAAGAGGGTATATATAGGCTTGGAGTGAGGTGTAGTACAGGTAGTAGTAGTAGTTATACATGTGGTGGAAAAGTCAGCTGGTACATGAAAAAGAAAGGTTACAAAAGCTATGGCTTGGGCAGCGTAAGCCATAGCTTTTGTAACCTTTCTTTCTCATGTACCAGTCCCTCAGCCTGGAATCGATGTGTTCAGTTTATCACTCTTGTAGAAAGTACAGCATATGGCCGGAGAAGTGGCTTATATACTGTAGTCAGGTGAGTCGAAGCAAGAGGCGGGGGGATCACAGTGAAACCATCCACTAGTAGGTCTTCGTCCAAAGGTTGGCCAAGCATTGAACTTGATACAGGGAATTCTTCAACACTTCTCCAACCTTTGGACGAAGACCTACTTACACTAGACGATGGTTCCACTGTGATCCCGCCTCCTGTTTCGACTCGCCTGACTACAGTATAAAAGCCACTTCTCCGGTCCTATGCTGTACTTTCTACAAGTGATGGACTGAACACATCGATTCCAGGCTGAGGGACTGATTACCTGAAACTCCTCCTCTCCTTAGCCCTCTCTGTTTTGTATTGGACAAGAATGGCCCAGGGCCGGGCCGCGGGAGTAAGAAGACTCAAAACCCATCCAAGGTATATTAAACATAAAGGTATAAATAAATAGGTAAAATAACCAGCATTAATTAAAAAAACACTGATTGGATGGGTCAAATGATTCCTGAAAATTCCCAGATATCCTTAAAGACATCCCAGTAATTATAAAAGCCTCGATGAAAGCAAAGTGACCTAAACACTGGATATATTATATATATATATATATATATATATATATATATATATATATATATATATATATATATATATATATATATATATATATATATATATATATAAGAGAGAGAGAGAGAGAGAGAGAGAGAGATAGAGAAAAGAGAGAGATAGAGAAAAGAGAGAGATAGAGAAAAGAGAGAGATAGAGAAAAGAGAGAGATAGAGATAGAGAGAGATAGAGAAAAGAGAGAGATAGAGATAGAGAGAGATAGAGAGAGATATAGAGGGAGAGGGAGAGGGAGAGGGAGAGGGAGAGGGAGAGGGAGAAGGGGAGAGAGAGAGAGAGAGAGAGAGAGAGAGAGAGAGAGAGAGAGAGAGAGAGAGAGAGAGGCAAAGCAGGGAATGTATGAAAGTATAGTGGTACCAACACTCTTATTGGGTGTGAAGCTTGGGTTTTAAATGCTGCAGCGAGGAAGCGGCTGGAGTGGAGATGTCCTGTCTAAGGGCAATGTGTGGTGTAAATATTATGAAGAGAATTCGGAGTGTGGAAATTAGGAGGAGGTGTGGAGTTACTAAAAGTATTAGTCAGACTAGAGGGCTGAAGAGGGGTTGTTGAGGTGGTTTGGTCATTTAGAGAGAATGGATCAAAGTAGAATGACTTGGAGAGCGCATAAATCTGTAGGGGAAGGAAGGCGGGGTAGGGGTCGTCCTCGAAAAGGTTGGAGGGAAGGGGTAAAGGAGGTTTTGTGGGCGAGGGGCTTGGAGTTCCAGCAAGCGTGGTGTGTGTCGTGTCAGTATCATAGATACACTTGTTTAGTATATCTTTATACAGCTGGTCCCTTTGCGTGTGACGTCACGGTACCCCGCTGACGTCAGAGGCTCAGCGCATGTGCACAGCCTATCATAGGCAGACTGCCTCACTAACGTTATACCTACAGGCGAGACAGAAGGTGTGCTGGACTCTCCTCTAATTACTGTAAATATACCGTAACCATCCAACAAGGAGTATCTTTGACCTCCTATATATCTCTCCCAAGACCCACACGACAAGTGGTGAGCAGCGGTGTGCCGTAATTTTTATCGATTACGATGTTATAGAGAGATAGACTTCAAGCAAGCAAACAGCCTCCAGACCGACCACGTTACCAGCTCCTACATCAAAGAAGTCTACATATCTACAGTATCTCCTGGTCAGCTAAGTGCCTTACTTGTTAATTTTGCTGAAACCTACGAGGGTTGACCCGGGTTTTGCAAATTCTGTACGAGTAAGCCAGTGAGGGAGAGTCCCATTCAAGCCAGTAAAGCCACCACCAGCTACGTCAGCCTAGGCTTGCCAGCTTCTACCTTGCTGTGCTAGTTTGTCACAAGATTCCAAGCCAGT
>WNWK01006423.1:0-47500 GCA_009830355.1 Cherax destructor
GGAATCCTACGAAGCTGGTGGGGTTGGTGGGAGAGTCAGCCATGGTGGGTGATGTTATTGTTGTCGTCGGGGTCCGGGCGGGGTGTGGGGTTGTTGATGCACCGGCTTTCTGTTGTGTAGACATGTTGTGTTTCAAAGTCCTTAGCGTTGGTTTCTTGGTACTGTTGTTGTTTCCTCTGCGATTTCCGCTCATAGTATCACTAGTGAAGCTATGGAGGAGGTTTTATTTCCTTTATATTGGGTTAGGCGTTCGTCTGGCAGAGCGGGCGATGTTTGGGTTTGCAGGGCTGTCTTCCTTAGATCTTCAATTTTGTTAAGGTTTGGGTAGCATTTCTAGTATTCTTGGGTCATTATGTGATCTACGTGGGTTTGTGCAGTTGTACCTTCAATTAGGCCATCACAAGCTTTGATGAGCGCTGAGTTTTTTGGAGAATAAGGGCTGCTAGGATGCTGCCTCTGCCGCTGCCTCGGCAATTGTAAGTATCTTTGTTGTTGTAGCTGTTACATTGGCCAATTGTATAGGTTGCAATGATGAAGTCTTACTGTGGCTATCAACGATCTCCAATGAACAACAATAACACTAGGTGAGTGATGGTTTAATATCGTAATATGTGTACTCTCTTCCTTCTCTTTCTAATCAGTCCAATACTAAAATATACAGTCCACAACCATTATTGTATCGTACATACTAGTGCGAACTATTTCAATTCATTAAACTGGTCCAGAGCGGAGGTGGGTTTAGAGTGTGCGAGAATATCGAAAGGAGTCGTTTCAGCTACCAGGGTGACTCAAGATTTCTCACACACCTCGCGGGAGTGACTGTGGTAAATATTAGTTGGTCACCTCTCATGGAGATTATTTGTTTGTAAGTGGCGGTGAAGCCCAGAAAGGTAGTCTCAGAATTCCCCACATCCGCTCGTTGGTACTTCCTGAACCAGGTGTGATTAGTGAATTAATCATTATTGAATTAATTATTTAATAATTAAGTGACTGATTGTAGGAAGTGAGTATAGAGTACACAAATTAATTGGGTGGTGGATCGTAATTAGTCCAAATAATTGCTAGCACAGGTGTGGCTATGATTTGTGCAAGAGTAAGGTGGAATCACCTTTATAAAGGATTTACTTAAATTGTGCCATCAGTGGTTATTAATTGTAAACTGAGATATATAGCAGTGACTGAGATTGAAGCAAAGGATCTCGATAATTGTTACTATTACAGTAACGGTGTACTAATGGAGAAAATTACAAATCAGTTATCAGCTGATAGTGTTTCTGCCACAGTCAAGCATCATGTAGTGTTACCAGTTACATTTCGTGAGCAAGCTCTTGATTTTGCTCACAATAGTCCCATAGGAGGACATTTGGGTGTCAGGAAGACACTTGGTAAACTGGCAAAACATTTCACTTGGCCGAAAATGAGGGACACTGTTGCTGATCATGTGCGACTTTGCCACATCTGTCAGGTGATGGGCAAGCCAGCACACACTCCACCACCTACACCGCTCATTCCAATAATTGTAGACGGTGAACCATTCTCACGTCTTATAGATGGTGTTGGTCCTCTGCCTAGAACCAAGTTGGGGAACCAATACCTGTTTACAATAATGGACACAGCTACACGCTATCCTGAAGCTATTCCTATGAGAAAAATAAATGCTCGTGCTATTGTCAGAGCACTGATGAAATTTTTCTCCCAGGTTGGATTGCCACGAGAGATACAGTCGGATCAGAGATTCAACTTCACTTCTAAGATCTTTCAAGAAGCTTTATCACACATAGGAATAAAATCAGTACTTTCTACTAGTTACCACCAACAGTCACAAGGTGCTCTAGAGAGATTTCATCAGACTTTGAAGTGTATGATTAGAGCTTATTGTGAACATTTTTCTAGAGACTGGGATGAAGGTATACCTTTTCTTCTGTTTGCTATAAGAAAGTGAGCAAGAAAGTCTAGGATTTAGTCCGTTTGAGCTCATATACGGACACCAAGTGCATGGTCCTCTTGCTGTGTTGAAAGACGTGTGGACAGGAAAATCTAATCCACCATTAACCACATCATCTTCATTAATGCAGAAGCATTTGACTGCTGCTCAAGAGCTAGCTGCGAAAAATCTAGTTTCAGCTCATGCTAGGATGGAACAACAGTATGACAAGCATGCTGTCTCTTGCTCTTTTAAAGCAGGAGATAAGGTGATGGCTCAGAAATTAGTACCAGGACATGCTTTACAAGCCAGGTATGATGGTCCCCTGGAAGTAGTGAAGAAGCTTAGTGACGTAAATTACTTAGTACGCACGCCCTGGGAAAAGAAAATCCAATCATGTGTATCACATTAACCAGCTCAAGGCTTATTACGCTAGCCCTCTACCTACTGCTTCTATTCTTCCTAGGACACAGGAAGGAAACGTCAGTCTGCCTGACATCTCTAGAGGCATAGAGATGCGTTAGAAAATTCAGTGACTGCTACAATCACTAGATAATTTTCTAAGTAACCTTGATGCTGATAAAGCAGTACCCTGAATTGTTTAGTGATGTTCCTAAACGATGTACTCTGGGAGTACATGACGCTGATGTACAGGGAGCACCACCTATTAAGCAATCACCATATAGAATGAGTCCAACGAAACATAGAGCATTGAGAGAAGAAGTTGACTTTTTATTATCTCATGGACTTAATGAGCACAGTAAAAGTCCATGGGCATCACCATGTATTTTAGTGCCCAAGCCTGACGGTAGTTTCAGGATCTGCTTTCACTGTTCAAGATGGATTGTTCAACTATCTCGTCACTCCATTCAGCTTATGTAATGCTGCTTCATCATTTCAACGTATTATGAATGAGTTGACCCACAACTTAGATGGAGTAGAAGCCTATCTTGATGAATTAGTGGTGTACAGTGACGAATGGGAACAACACTTGACACATCTCAGAGCTTTGTTTGAGAAACTGACACATTACAACTTCACTGTTAACTTGGCTAAGTGTAGTTTTGGTCAAACCAAGATTACCTATCTAGGGTTTTGTATAGGCCGAGGTGAGGTTGCTCCTATTGATGCTAAAGTTTGTGCTATTGCTGCTTTTCCAGTGCCACAGGATAGGAAGGGTGTGCAAAGATTCCTAGGTATGGCAGGATATTATCGCAGGTTCTGTCCCAACTTTGCACAAGTCGCTGCTCCTCTCACTGAGCTCACTAGTAGCAAAGTCCAGTTCATCTGGACTCAAGATTGTTCAGACTCGTTTACAAGGTTGAAGCGCTTGCTTTCCTCTGCTCCTGTTTTGCAGAGTCCTAATTTCAACCTACCCTTCTTTTTACATATAGATGCGAGAGGTTATGCAGTGGGTGCTGTACTGCTCCAAAAGTCAACATCCACTGACATACTGCATCCTATATGTTACTATTCCTCTAAACTCAAATGACATCAGAAAAACTATGCCACTATTGAGAAAGAGGCTCTAGCTCTTGTGGTTCGTTAGAGGATTTTGACATATATTTGGGCTCTTCTCCTGATAAAATAAATGATTTTTCATACCACAATCCACTCACCTATATAAACACCATGAAGAGTAAAAATGCTAGGATAATGAGGTGGGCTCTCAGAATCCAGCCTTACTCCATAAGTATTAAACATATCAGTGGTCGTTGAAATGTAATTGCTGACGCTTTATCACGTCCCTAATTATCATTGCTACATTTAATTAACGTAAATTTTGTGCCCAATATACTACTTTGTTACTTGCTACTTTAATTTAATTAAGTAAAGTAACGTAAAATCTATACAGCCTATGTAATCATATGTACTCATGTCTAATTACAATGTTTTATATCAACAGTATTGTTATGTTGGTGTGGGAATGAGATTATTGGAGAGAGCTGAGGGCTGAGTGTGTAGAGTTTGGTGGGCGATGCTAGTTGAGTGAGTGGCGGAGCAGACAGCTCCACAGCGGCCAGCCCCCACCCTCACTACAATCCTTATTCTCTCAAGCTTCTGCATGCAGTTACCCAGTACCTCAGGTATGCTGCTACACATTCCACTACCACTGTTATTAGAGTGGAATGTCGTCTCCTCTCCTGAGACTGCTGTACTAGTATGCAGTCATCACCACTACTATCGAGCCTCAGATATGCTATGCCACTTCTACACGAGTGTACAGACATATCCACGAGTATGCTGGTATACGAAGTCGTGTGTACTTCCCTAGTACAAGGGGTGTAGTTGGTGATATGGACACTAGAAAAAATTACATGTATGACACCTGAGTGACTCTGATATATTGATATATTGTTTTTTGTAATATGACATGTGTGAGAGACATTACCACTTCTAGTGCGACCGTTTGTCGTGATGGGGGTATTGTGACCCCAGAATGGGCCACAATTTATATATTGTATTATATGTATATTTTTTGTTACTTATAATTTTATATTGCTGATATTTTCAATATTAGCTATATCGTTCATATCTTGCTTTATATTATTATTTGACTTAGCTATATTTATTAGGAAGGATGTAACATGTACACTATTGTGCTCATTGTTCGGGAGTGTTGAGTTGGCAAACTACCTCGCTTACAGCACTTCGCTTGTTATACTGCCAGCATCTGCTGGGCAGTCAGTCGGTGGCATGATAACACCTGAGTTGGAGACTGCTTCTCCTTACTCGTCCACTCTTCCCTGCTGACTCTCGAGGAGACAACACTTTGCTCTTGTTTCTGCTTGTTTCCTCATCATTTAGACTCAGTTTGGTAGAGTATGTATTCGGTGGTGAGATGAAACCTACTTCTCTGGACTCTGTGTAACTCTGTTCACAGAGAATAGCCTAGACTTAATGATTTTCGACGTTTTACTGGGTTGTGTGTCACATTGACACTCTGTGATAACTCTGGTATCTAGCTATAGCTCTTGACCTAATTCGCTAAGGCATCTGTGCACCGTCACAGTCAGGGATTTTATGCTGAACCTAGATTCAGTAATAAGGGAGTTTTGTGACTATTATGGAGGATCTGCTGATGTTACCCAGTTAGGGTCGTTTTTCTCTCTCCTTGTTCCTGACGCTGTGTTGCTGTTGCTTGTTATATTGCTGTTTGTCGAATTGGTCATTTTACTGTTCAATCAAGCTGTTCTGATTGTCAGTTTGTTAGAGAAGCTAGATTATGAGAAGTTGTTTAGTCGGTCACTGGTTGAGTCAAGTATTAAGAGTCATAACGAGTTACCTGGAGCACACTCATACACATATTTGTATATATGAATATTATTGTCAATTGCTAACATTGTACCAGATGGTACATAAGAGCCATTAAGATATATGTGCCTTCAGCACAATAATATTTTATATTAGAGAAGTGTAGGAGCTAACCTTCTAAGTAATATTTTCAGTATATTTATATTTAATTTAATTTACTTTGCTACCCTAGATTTTCTAACTTTGATAATAAACATTCCACCAGTAGTTATTCTTTTACCAGTAGTTATACTTCCTCCATTAGTTATTCTTGTACCAGTAGTTATACTTCCTCCAGTAGTTATTCTTGTACCAGTACAGAAGTTATCCTTCCACTAGTAGTTATTATTGTGATAGTAGTTATTCATGTACCAGAAGTTATCCTTCCACCAATAGTTATTCATGTACCAGTAGTTATTCATGTACCAGTAGTTACACTTCCACCTAGTTATTCATGTACCAGTAGTTATACTTCCTCCAGTAGTTATTCGTGTACCAGTAGTTATCCTTGTTCCAGCAGTTATACTCAGTTACCCACCTACCAGTATTTATTCTTCCACAGGATTTATTCTTCCACCTGTTGTTACTGTTCCACTGACAGCCATAACAAAATGTGAACATTTATAACGTAGCTAACTCATGTTTCTGTATTACCCTCACTTCTATTATTTGAAAAGAATCTTAATCACATCAGCTTATGTTTTCCCACAAGATAAAGTGTCTCATAAGATGAGTAACATATAAAGGTGGAAGCTGAACAATAGGTGCAGGTGTAAGCTGAACAATAGATGCAGGTGTAAGCTGAACAATAGATGCAGGTGTAAGCTGAACAATAGATGCAGGTGTAAGCTGAACAATATATGCAGGTGTAAGCTGAACAATAGATGAAGGAGTAAGTTGAACAATAGATGCAGGAGTAAATTGAACAATAGATGCAGGTTTAAGCTGAACAATAGATTCAGGTATAAGTTGAACAATAGATGCAGGTGTAAGCTGAACAACAGGTTCAAATGTAAGGTGATCAAATGAACGTGTAATGTGAGCGACAGGTGAAGACGAGAGATAAACAAAAAGAGATAATCAAATTTAGCAGACCTAAGATAAACAAGAGAAGAAGTAAGGTAAACAACAGGTGAGTTAGGTGAGAAACAGTTACAATTATAATGTTACAAATTGATGGGTAAAGTTGACACATGTGAAAGACGTCAATCTGTAAAGTTTGAAAAAACAGCTGAACGAAAAATAGTGAATTTAAAAGAGGTCTGCTGGAAGATCATAATGCACCAGATGCGAAGGTTTATGGTAAATGAACGTTTAATGGAGGTGAAGTTTCAGGTTAATTACAAATAAATGTGTAAAGTACAGTGATGTATAGTGAAGTACAGTGATGTATAGTGAAATGCAGTGATGTATAGTGAAGTACAGTGATGTATAGTGAAGTACAGTGATGTATAGTGAAGTACAGTGATGTATAGTGAAGTACAGTGATGTATAGTGAAGTACAGTGATGCATAGTGAAGTACAGTGATGTGTAGTGAAGTGCAGTGATGTATAGTGAAGTACAGTGATGTATAGTGAAGTACAGTGATGTATAGTAAACCACAGTGATGCATAGTGAAGTACAGTGATGTATAGTGAAGTACAGGGATGTATAGTGAAGTACAGTGATGTATAGTGAAGTACAGTGATGTATAGTGAAGTACAGTTATGTATAGTGAAGTACAGTGATGTATAGTGAAGTACAGTGATGTATATTGAAGTACAGTGATGTATATTGAAGTACAGTGATGTATATTGAAGTACAGTGATGTATAGTGAAGTACAGTGATGTATAGTGAAGTACAGTTATGTATAGTGAAGTACAGTTATGTATAGTGAAGTACAGTGATGTATAGTGAAGTACAGTGATGTATAGTGAAGTACAGTGATGTATATTGAAGTACAGTGATGTATAGTGAAGTACAGTGATGTATATTGAAGTACAGTGATATATATTGAAGTACAGTGATGTATATTGAAGTACAGTGATGTATATTGAAGTACAGTGATGTATAGTGAAGTACAGTTATGTATAGTGAAGTACAGTGATGTATAGTGAAGTACAGTGATGTATAGTGAAGTACAGTGATGTATACTGAAGTACAGTGATGTATAGTGAAGTGCAGTGATGTATAGTGAAGTAAAGTGATGTATAGTGAAGTACAGTGATGTATAGTGAAGTACAGTGATGTATAGTGAAGTACAGGTCACGTTGTATGTTCAACTACCGAGGATCTTGGTGAACACTGGGATGTAATGTTAGTGAACTGAACGAGATAGTGTGAACTAAGGCTGTAAGAAACCTGGGAAAAACCGAAACACATTGAATTCAAATAAAAAGTTCAAAATAAAAAGATTAAAGATAATAATAATAATAATAATAATAATAATAATAATAATAATAATAATAATAATAATAATAATAATAATAATAATAATAATTAATAATAATAATAATATTATTATTATTATTATTATTATTATTATTATTATTATTAAAAATATGATTTCAAGACGAATTCAGTTATTATCTGTGATTGAAGGAAGGCTTGTCATAAACTGCAGAAGTAATATTTCTAAATAAGACAATTTCAGTCTTAAATAACTAATCCTTTTAGTTTACATCCCTCATTTTCTTGTAAAATATGCAAATACTGAAGGAGGAAAAACTAATACTAATGATTAATTATAGCCTAAGAAATTTCTAACAAAAAGAAGAGTTTCCTTTATAGGGTTAGCTCGACCTGGTGAACGTGAAGACACCACCAATCAACCTCACTATCAGTCATTGACTCTTCCTGGTTAATGAGAGTTTTAAAACATATATATATATATATATATATATATATATATATATATATATATATATATATATATATATATATATATATATATATATATATATATATATATATATTATATATATATATATATATACATAATATATATATATATATATATATATATATATATATATATATATATATATATATATATATATATATATATATATATATATATATATATATATATATATATATATATATATATATACCTCCATGCCAGGTGATGGTCAAAATATAGACTCACGCCTCGAGTAAACACTTGAGATACTATACAGTTATCTTTGTTATTCAGTTTGATAATAGGATTTAATCCCAAATCTTTGCAATCTGCTACTCACTTCTGTCTATATATTACATTAATTTTTTTCCTCCGGTTATTTGCTTCCCTCAAGTTATTCACATATCGTTGCTTTAACATCGTTGTTTAAAATTTTGGTCCCTAACTTTATCATTGTTGGGTATTGCAACATTGTGGGGAATTGCAACATTGTGGGGAATTGCAACATTGTGGGGAATCGTAACATACCACGAGACCTGGTCACAGACCGGGCCGCAGGGGCGTTGACCCTCGAAACCCTCTCCAGGTATACTCAAGGTTTCCAAGAAGACCTCAACATGTGTTGGTGCTCTGATTCTCTGGTAAGACAAACTGATTTGACCTCATACATTGAATTATTCTTTGGTAAGTTGTTCATTCAAACTCCCTTAAGCATCAATGACAACAAATGACACCAAAATATGACTAATGAACAATGAAAACAATTGTAATATTTTGAATGAATAAAAAAGTTCAGTTCATTTGTTATTGATCTGATATAATAGTTATTAATACCAATTATTTCAGCTAAAGGAAACGATATTATATGAAAACTTCCGTTTAACCACAAAACTAAAATAACCCAAAGAAAAGTAAATATTACCCACTTTTTATATTGGGAGAAGTGATCAAACAACGTAATTGAAATGATCAAAAATGACCTTTCTATGAACAAAAATGACCTTTCTATGATCAAAAATGACCTTTATATGATCAAAAATGACTAACTTGTGATTGTTAAATGAGCATCTTCACCTTCACCTGAAGTTAACTTAAACCAGTAGTTCACCTTCACCAGTAGTTTACCTTCACCAGTAGTTTACCTTCACCAGTAGTTCACCTTCACCAGTAGTTCACCTTCACCAGTAGTTCACCTTCACCAGTAGTTCACCTTCACCAGTAGTTTACCTTCACCAGTAGTTCACCTTCACCAGTAGTTTACCTTCACATGTAGTTCACCTTCACCAGTAGTTTACCTTCACCAGTAGTTCACCTTCACATGTTCACCTTCACATGTAGTTCACCTTCACATGTAGTTCACCTTCACCAGTAGTTTACCTTCACCAGTAGTTCACCTTCACCAGTAGTTTACCTTCACCAGTAGTTTACCTTCACCAGTAGTTCACCTTCACCAGTAGTTCACCTTCACATGTAGTTCACCTTCACATGTAGTTCACCTTCACATGTAGTTCACCTTCACATGTAGTTCACCTTCACCAGTAGTTCACCTTCACATGTAGTTCACCTTCACCAGTAGTTCACCTTCACATGTAGTTCACCTTCACAGTAGTTCACCTTCACCAGTAGTTCACCTTCACCAGTAGTTCACCTTCACATGTAGTTCACCTTCACCAGTAGTTCACCTTCACATGTAGTTCACCTTCACCAGTAGTTCACCTTCACATGTAGTTCACCTTCACAGTAGTTCACCTTCACAGTAGTTCACCTTCACCAGTAGTTCACCTTCACATGTAGTTCACCTTCACCAGTAGTTCACCTTCACCAGTAGTTCACCAATTCACAGTAGTTCACCTTCACAGTAGTTCACCTTCACAGTAGTTCACCTTCACATGTAGTTCACCTTACCAGTAGTTCACCTTCATAGTAGTTCACCTTCACCAAGTAGTTCACTTCACGTAGAGTACACCTTCACAGTAGTTCACCTTCACCAGTAGTTACTTCACAGTAGTTACCTTCACATAGTAGTTCACCTTCACAGTAGTTCACTTCACATGTAGTTCACCTTCATCAGTAGTTACGCATTATCACATTAGTTACAGTAGTTCATTAGTGCAGTAGTTCACTTCACCATAGTTACTCTATGTAGTAGTGTCACCTTCACCAGTGTTAACGTACAGTAGTGTAATGTAGTGTACAAGTAGGTTATTCACATTGTTAAAACCTTCATAGAGTGTATTGAGTGTAAAGTGGTTATTCACCATGTTAAAAGTACCTAATGTAGTTCACCTTCACATGTAGTTACCTTTCACATGTAGTTCACCTTCACCAGTAGTTCACTTCACTAGTAGTTCACCTTCAATAGTTCACCTTCACAGAGTTACCTTACATGTAGTTCACCTTCACCAGTAGTTCACCTTCACAGTAGTTATCCTTCACTCAGTAGTTCAACCTTCACCATGTAGTTCACCTTCACATGTAGTTACCTTCACATGTAGTTCACTTCACAGTAGTTCAAAGTTCACCATAGTAGTTAAGTGTTACTTCACATGTAGTTAACCTCACAGTAGTTACCTTACAGTAGTTCACCTTCACCAGTAGTTCACCTTCACCAGTAGTTCACCTTCACTGTAGTTCACTCAAGTTATTCACATGTAGTTCACCTTCACCAGTAGTTACCTTCACAGTAGTTACCTTCACATAGTAGTTCACCTTCAGATGTAGTTACCTTCAAGTGTTACCTTCACAGTAGTTCACCTTCACATGTAGTTCACCTTCACAGTAGTATTCACTTTTAACTGAGTAGTTCACCTTCACATGTAGTTATTCACCAGTAGTTCATTCATGTAGTTCATCACGTTATCACGTTATGTAGTTACCTTCACCATGTAGTTCACCTTACATGTAGTTACTGTTATCACATGTAGTTACCTTCACCAGTAGTTCACCTTACACATGTAGTACCTTCACCAGTAGTTTCAGCTTCACATGTAGTTACTTCACCATGTTCATTCAGTAGTTATTAGCGTAGTTCACCTTCACCATAGTTCATCACCATGTAGTTCACCTTCACCATGTAGTACCTAGAGGTATTCACAGTAGTCATCTTACACATTGTAGTCACCTTCAAGTAGTTCAACTTTACAATTGTTAGTTCACCTGCAGGCATGTAGTTACAAGTAGTTATCACATTTAATCACCTCAAGTAGTAGTTCACATGTTATCACATGTAGTTACCTCACATGTAGTTACTTCCATGTAGTTCTACTTCACATGTAGTTACCTAGAGTTCATGTAGTTCACCTTCACCAGTAGTTATTCACATGTGTTAAAACTCACAGAGTCATGTAGTGTAGCTTCACTTACACATTGTTAAGTTCACCTTCAGAGTGTATGTGATGTAGTTCATTCACATTGTTACTCACCAGGTGTAGTGATAATACATTATTCACCATTGTAAAAGTCACCTAGAGTGTATGTGAGTGTAAACTTGACTTATCACACATTGTTAAAAGTCACCAGAGTGTATGTATGTAAGTGGTTATTACACATTGTTAAAAGTAACCTAGAGTGTAGTGAGTAAAGTGGTTACTTACACATTGTTAAAAGTACCTTAGAGTGTATGTGACATGTAGTTATCTATCACATTGTTAAAAGTACCTAGAGGTATGTGATGTAAGTGGTTATTCACATTGTTAAAAGTACCTAGAGTGTATGTGAGTGTAAGCTGGTTATTACACATTGTTAAAAGTACCTGAGGTATGTGAGTGTAAGCTGTTATTACACATTGTTAAAAGTACCTAGAGTGTATGTGAGTGTAGTGGTATCTACACATTGTTAAAGTACCTAGAGGTATGTGAGTGTAAAGCTGGTTATTACACATTGTTAAAGTCCTAGAGTGTATTGAGTGTAAAGCTGGTTATTACACATTGTTAAAGTCACCTAGAGGTATGTGAGTGTAAAGCTGGTTATTCACATTGTTAAAGTACCTAGAGTGTATGTGAGTGTAAAGCATTTGTTAATTAGTATCATGTAGTTAAACTGTTAGCACCTAGAGTGTATGTGAGTGTAAAGCTGTTATTACACATTGTTAAAAGTACCTAGAGTGTATGTGAGTGTAAAGCTGGTTTACACATTGTTAAAAGTACGTAGAGGTATGTGAGTGTAAAGCTGGTTATTACACATTGTTAAAGTCCTAGAGTGTATGGAGTGTAAAGTCTGGTTATTACACATTGTTAAAAGTCTAGAGTGTATGTGAGTGTAAAGCTGGTTATTACACATTGTTAAAAGTACCTAGAGTGTATGTGAGTGTAAAGCTGGTTATTACACATTGTTAAAAGTACCTAGAGTGTATGTGAGTGTAAAGCTGGTTATTACACATTGTTAAAAGTACCTAGAGTGTATGTGAGTGTAAAGCTGGTTATTACACATTGTTAAAAGTACCTAGAGTGTATGTGAGTGTAAAGCTGGTTATTACACATTGTTAAAACATCCTAGAGTGTATGTGAGTGTAAAGCTGGTTATTACACATTGTTAAAAGTACCTAGAGTGTATGTGAGTGTAAAGCTGGTTATTACACATTGTTAAAAGTACCTAGAGTGTATGTGAGTGTAAAGCTGGTTATTACACATTGTTAAAAGTACCTAGAGTGTATGTGAGTGTAAAGTTGGTTATTACACATTGTTAAAAGTACCTAGAGTGTATGTGAGTGTAAAGCTGGTTATTACACATTGTTAAAAATACCTAGAGTGTATGTGAGTGTAAAGCTGTTATTACACATTGTTAAAGACCTAGAGTGTATGTGAGTGTAAAGCTGGTTATTCACATTGTTAAAAGTACCTAGAGTGTATGTGAGTGAAAGCTGGTTATTACACATTGTTAAAAGTACCTAGAGTGTATGTGAGTGTAAAGTTGGTTATACACATTGTTAAAAGTACCTAGAGTGTATGTGAGTGTAAAGTGGTTATTAACATTGTTAAAAGTACCTAGAGTGTATGTGAGTGTAAAGTGGCTCTTTCGGGTCCTCCTGGGGGTCCTGGGGGCCTCTTCGTTCCTGGGGGTTTTGGTCTTGAGTCCTTGGGGGGCCAACTGTCCTACTCTTCGCCTCGGGGTTTGAATTCTGTCTGGGGGTCCTATGGGGCCTTCCTCTCCTGGGGGTTTGGGCTTTTCAATTTGGTCTGGGGGTCATGGGGCCTCAACTCTTCCTGGTCCTCCGGGGGTTTTTGGCTTTGGTTCTGGGCTGGGGCTTGGCCTAATGCTGCCTCGGGGCTCCTGGGCTTTCGATTCCTGGGCTGGGGTCGATCCGGTCTCCTGGGGCCTGGGGCTATCTTCCTGGCTCCTGGGGGTTCCTTGGGGCCTCCTTGGGGGCTCCTTCCTGGGTTTGGGTTTTGCTGGTGGGGCTCCTGGGGGCCTCAACTTCCTGGTCCCCTGGGGGTTTTGGTCTATTTGGTCTGGGGTCCTGGGGGCCTGGAACCTTCTGGTCCTCCTTGGGGGGCTTTTGACTTGGTCATCGGGGTCCTTGGGGGCCTCATACTCTCTCCTGGTCCTGGGGGCTTAATTTCGGGGTCCTGGGGGCCTCGTTTCCGGTCCTCCTGGGGTGTGCCTTGGGGTTCCCTGGTCCTGGCCTGGGGCCTTATCTCGGTCCTCCTGGGGTTTGGCTTATCTGGGGTCCATGGGGCCTCAACTCTTCCTGGTCCTCCTGGGGCTTTTGCCTGGGGTCTGGGGGTCCATGGGGCCAACTTCCTGGTCCTCCTGGGGTTTTGCCTTCGAATTTGGTCTGGGGGCCTATGGGGCCTCAACTCTTCCTGGTCCTCCTGGGGTTTTTGGTCTGGGTACTGGGGGCCTCAATCTTCCTGGTCCTCCTGGGGGGTTTTTATTGGTCTGGGGGTCCTATGGGGCCCAACTCCTTCCGTCCTCCGGGGGCTTGCTTTGAATTGGTCTGGGGTCCTTGGGGGCCTCAATTTCCTGGTCCTCCTGGGGGTTTGGCTTATGTCTGGGGTCCTGGGGCCTACTTCTGGTCCTCTGGGGGTTTGTCAATTTGGCGGGGTCCTGGGGGCCTCAACTTTCCTGGCTCCTGGGGGTTTGCTGGAACTTGTCGGGGTCCCTGGGGGCTCTATCTTCCTGCTCGGGGTTGGCAATTTGGTCTGGGGGTCCTGGGGCCCTTCTGGTCCTGGGGGCTTTGCTTCCTGGCTGGGGGCTTGGCATCTCGGTCGTTTGGTCAGGGGGGTCCTATGGGGCCTCAACTCTTCCTGGTCCTCCTGGGGGTTTTGGCTTCGAATTTGGTCTGGGGGTCCTAGGGGCCCAACCTTCCTGGTCCTCCTGGGGGTTTTTGCTCATTTGGTCTGGGGTCCTATGGGGCCTCAACTCTTCCTGGTCCTCCTGGGGGTTGGCTGAATTGGTCTGGGGGTCCTATGGGGCCTCAACCTTCCTGGTCCTCCTGGGGGTTTTTGGCTCGAATTGGTCTGGGGTCCTATGGGGCCTCAACTCTTCCTGGTCCTCCTGGGGGTTTTGCTGAATTTGGTCTGGGGGTCCTATGGGGCCTCAACCTTCCTGGTCCTCCTGGGTTTGGCTGAATTTGGTCTGGGGTCCTAGGGGCCTCAACCTTCCTGGTCCTCCTGGGGGTTTGGCTATCGAATTTGGTCTGGGGTCCTATGGGGCCTCAACTCTTCCTGGTCCTCCTGGGGGTTTGGCCGAATTGGTCTGGGGGTCCTAGGGGCCTCAACTCTTCCTGGTCCTCCTGGGGTTTTGGCTGAATTTGGTCTGGGGGTCCTATGGGGCCTCAACTCTTCCTGGTCCTCCTGGGGTTTTGGCTTCGAATTTGGTCTGGGGTCCTATGGGGCCTCAACTCTTCCTGGTCCTCCTGGGGGCTTGGCTGAATTTGGTCTGGGGGTCCTATGGGGCCTCAACTCTTCCTGGTCCTCCTGGGGGTTGGCTGAATTTGGTCTGGGGTCCTATGGGGGCCTCAACTCTTCCTGGTCCTCCTGGGGGTTTGCTCGAATTTGGTCTGGGGGTCCTAGGGGCCTCAACTCTTCCTGGTCCTCCTGGGGGTTTTGCTGAATTTGGTCTGGGGGTCCTATGGGGCCTCAACCTTCCTGGTCCTCCGGGGGTTTTGGCTTTTGAATTTGGTCTGGGGGTCCTATGGGGCCTCAACCTTCCTGGTCCTCCTGGGGTTTTGCTCGAATTTGGTCTGGGGTCCTATGGGGCCTCAACTCTTCCTGGTCCTCCTGGGGGTTTTGGCTGAATTTGGTCTGGGGTCCTATGGGCCTCAACTCTTCCTGGTCCTCCTGGGGGTTTTGGCTGAATTTGGTCTGGGGGTCCTATGGGGCCAACCTTCCTGGTCCTCCTGGGGGTTTTGGCATTCTGGGGGGTCCATGGGGCCTCAACTCTTCCTGGTCCTCCTGGGGTTTGGCTTGAATTTGGTCGGGGGTCCATGGGGCCTCAACTTCCTGTCCTCCTGGGGTTTGGCGAATTGGTCTGGTCCGGGCCTCAACTTTCCTGGTCCTCCGGGGGTTGGCTAATTGGTCTGGGGGTCCTGGGCCTCAATCTTCCTGGTCCTCCTGGGTGGCTGAATTTGGCGGGTCCTTGGGCCCAACCTTCCTGGTCCTCCTGGGGTTTTGCTCTTGGTCTGGGGTCCATGGGGCCTCAACTTCCGGTCCTCCTGGGTTTGTCGGGTCCATGGGGCCAACTTTCGGTCCTCCTGGGTTGCATTTGGTCTGGGGTCCTATGGGGCCTCAACTCTTCCTGGTCCTCCTGGGGGTTTTGGCTTTCGAATTTGGTCTGGGGTCCTATGGGGCCTCAACTCTTCCTGGTCCTCCTGGGGGCTTTTGGCTCGAATTTGGTCTGGGGGTCCTATGGGGCCTCAACTCTTCCTGGTCCTCCTGGGGGTTTTGGCATTCGAATTTGGTCTGGGGGTCCTATGGGGGCCTCAACTCTTCCTGGTCCTCCTGGGGGTTTTGGCTTTCGAATTTGGTCTGGGGTCCTATGGGGGCCTCAATCTTCCTGGTCCTCCTGGGGGTTTTGGCTTCGAACTTGGTCTGGGGTCCTATGGGGCCTCAACTCTTCCTGGTCCTCCTGGGTTTTGGCTCGAATTTGGTCTGGGGGTCCTATGGGGCCTCAACTCTTCCTGGTCCTCCTGGGGTTTTGGCTTGAATTTGGTCTGGGGTCCTATGGGGCCCAACCTTCCTGGTCCTCCTGGGGGTTTGGCTTCGAATTTGGTCTGGGGGTCCTATGGGGCCTCAACTCTTCCTGGTCCTCCTGGGGGTTTTGGCTTCGAATTTGGTCTGGGGGTCCTATGGGGCCTCAACTCTTCCTGGTCCTCCTGGGGGTTTGGCTTTGAATTTGGTCTGGGGGTCCTATGGGGCCTCAACTTTCCTGGTCCTCCTGGGGGTTTTTGGCTTCGAATTTGGTCTGGGTCCTATGGGGCCTCAACTCTTCCTGGTCCTCCTGGGGGTTTGGCTTGAATTTGGCTTCCTATGGGGCCTCAACTCTTCCTGGTCCTCCTGGGGGTTTTGCTTTCGAATTTGGTCTGGGGTCCTATGGGGCCTCAACTCTTCCTGGTCCTCCTGGGGTTTTGCTTCGAATTTGGTCTGGGGGTCCATGGGGCCTCAACTCTTCCTGGTCCTCCGGGGGTTTCTCGAATTTGGTCTGGGGGTCCATGGGGCCTCAACTCTTCCTGGTCCTCCTGGGGGTTTGGCTGAATTTGGTCTGGGGGTCCTATGGGGGCCTCAACTCTTCCTGGTCCTCCTGGGGGTTTGGCTGAATTTGGTCTGGGGGTCCTATGGGGCCTCAACTTTCCTGGTCCTCCTGGGGGTTTTTGGCTTGAATTTGGTCTGGGGTCCTATGGGGCCTCAACTCTTCCTGGTCCTCCTGGGGGTTGGCTGAATTTGGTCTGGGGGTCCTATGGGGCCTCAACCTCTTCCTGGTCCTCTGGGGGTTTTGGCTTTCGAATTTGGCTGGGGTCCTATGGGGCCTCAACTTCCTGGTCCTCCTGGGGTTTTTGGCTTCGAATTTGGTCTGGGGTCCTGGGGCCTCAACTCTTCCTGGTCCTCCTGGGGGTTGGCTTGATCTGGTCTGGGGGTCCAGGGGGCCTCAACTCTTCCTGGTCCTCCTGGGGGCTTGGTGAATTTGGTCTGGGTCCTATGGGGCCTCAACTCTTCCTGGTCCTCCTGGGGGTTTTTGGCTGAATTTGGTCTGGGGGTCCTAGGGGCCTCAACTCTTCCTGTCCTCCTGGGGGTTTGGTGAATTTGGTCTGGGGTCCTGGGGCCTCAACTCTTCCTGGTCCTCCTGGGGGTTTTGGCTGATTTGGTCTGGGGGTCCTATGGGGCCTCAACCTTCCTGGTCCTCCTGGGGTTTGGCTTCGAATTTGGTCTGGGGTCCTATGGGGCCTCAACTTTCCTGGTCCTCCTGGGGGTTTGGCTTTCAATTGGTCTGGGGTCCTAGGGGGCCTCAACCTTCCTGGTCCTCCTGGGGTTTTGCTTGAATTTGGTCTGGGGTCCTATGGGGCCTCAACTCTTCCTGGTCCTCCTGGGGGTTTTGGCTGAATTTGGTCTGGGGGTCCTTGGGGCCTCAACTCTTCCTGGTCCTCCGGGGGTTTTGGCTTTCGAATTTGGTCTGGGGTCCTATGGGGCCTCAACTCTTCCTGGTCCTCCTGGGGTTTTTGCTGAATTTGGTCTGGGGGTCCTAGGGGCCTCAACTTCCTGTGCTGAATTTGGTCTGGGGGTCCTATGGGGCCTCAACTCTTCCTGGTCCTCCTGGGGGTTTTTGGCTATTCGAATTTGGTCTGGGGGTCCTATGGGGGCCTCAACTCTTCCTGGTCCTCCTGGTTCAAAATAAGCTAAATGCAAATATTTATTATAAATAGTAAAGAAATTTCATCATTATAAATATTTATATAGTCTTTCTAAACTGCAGACATTAACAATAATTAAGGAATATTACAAGAGGACAGGAGTAATATAGGTTAACCTCTTATATATGAGACTACTCACACTACATGATGTATCAGACATGAGTTCCTTACATACTCCAATATGGAATTGACAAGTATCACACACACACACACTCACACACACACACACACACACTCTCACACACACACACACACACACTCACACACTCACACATCTCCTGAGGCACACATCAATCAGATAACTGCTGCAGCATACGGGCGGCTGGCAAACCTAAGAATAGCGTTCCAATACCTCACCAAGGAATCATTCAAGACTCTGTATACCATATACGTCAGGCCCATACTGGAGTATGCAGCACCAGTTTGGAACCCACACCTGGTCAAGCACGTCAAGAAATTAGAGAAAGTGCAAAGGTTTGCAACAAGACTAGTCCCAGAGCTAAGGGGATTGTCCTACGAAGAAAGGTTAAGGGAAATCGGCCTGACGACACTAGAGGACAGGAGGGTTAGGGGAGACATGATAACGACATATAAAATACTGCGAGGAATAGATAAGGTGGACAGAGACAAGATGTTCCAGAGAGGGGACACAGAAACAAGGGGTCACAATTGGAAGTTGAAGACTCCTATGAGTCAAAGTGATGTTAGGAAGTATTTCTTCAGTCATAGAGTTGTCAGGAAGTGGAATAGCTTGGAAAGCGACATAGTGGAGGCAGGAACCATACATAGTTTTAAGACTAGGTTTGATAAAGCTCATGGAGCAGGGAGAGAGAGGACCTAGTAGCAATCAGTGAAGAGGCGGGGCCAGGAGCTATGAATCGACCCCTGCAACCACAAATAGGTGAGTACACACACACACACACACACACACACTCACACACACACACACACACACACACACTCACACACACACACACACACACACACACACACACACACACACACACACACACACACACACACATATATATATATATATATATATATATATATATATATATATATATATATATATATATATATGCAATAAGATCACAGTAAACAGGTTATATTACAATATGCGTGGCGTGATTGTGAGGTGTATTCTTGCCCTTTATATGCCTTCTTGTTTATGTTTTGTGTTTTATAGTTCCTTGATGATGGGAGAAGTCACGAAAGCGTTTGGAATTTCGCTATTTTTTCATAGTGGTTGTTTTGCATATATATATATATATATATATATATATATATATATATATATATATATATATATATATATATATATATATATATAGTCGTGCCGATTAGGTAAAACTTGCTATTTTAGCGTAAAAATCATTCTGAACCTAACGAAAAAATATATTTCAATGTGTCTGTTTATCATTAAATTATTGTACACGTATCTAAAATATATTTAGTTGGGTTAGGCTAAATTAAATTGTGCTTGTTTTATATATATATAAATATATATATATATATATATATATATATATATATATATATATATATATATATATATATATGTATATATATACGTATATATATATACGTATATATATATATATATATATATATATATATATACGTATATATATATATATATATATATATATATATATATATATATATATATATATATATATATATATATATATATATATATATATATATATATATATATGTCATGCCTGATAGATAAAACGGGTCAGTTAGCAAGAACTCATTTAAAATTAAGTCCTTTCTAAAATTTTCTCTTATACGTTCAAAAACATATTTTTTCATTAATGTTAATGTAAAAAAATTATTTTGCACCAAAAGAATCTTAGAAAACTTACCTAACCTTATTATAACAAGCGCAAATTAATTTAGCCTAACCCAACTAAATATATTTTAGATACGTTTACAATAATTTAATAATAAACAAACACAATGAAATATATTTTTTTCGTTAGGATCAGAATGACTTTTGTGAAATTATTGCATACACAAATTTTCGCTTGTCTTATATGGCAAGAAGAGCATTGCTATTTAAGCCAAAATCGCAAGTTTTACCTAATCGGCACGACACAAAATATATATATATATATATATATATATATATATATATATATATATATATATATATATATATATATATATATATATATATATATATATATATATATATATCTTTAGCTGAAGTACTTTCACACTCTCACTGCGTCATCAGGAGCATGGTAGTGAGAATGGTAGTGTGCAGGCACCAGCCAGACTCTGAGAGGCGAGCGGGATGCCACCACACACCGGTCTTCCCTCCCACACCCCACGCCATATTGGGGCAGGTGGAGTAACCCTCACAGTTTGCAGATACCAAGAGAAAAATTACTAGAAGATAGTTAATAGCCAGCCCTAAGCTTCTAACAGATGACTCCATCTGCCCACATATGGCGTGGGGTGTGGGGGGGGGGGGAAGACTCAACAGGGTAACTAGGGATCCCAGGGCAGCTAGTTTTCTTTTCCAGCGACTCAGCGCTGCTGTTCAGAGGGGTAATGCATGCTGTATTATGGGCACGCGCCCCAGCTCTGGGTAGCTGGATGAGATTTTCGCATTATAATCATTGACAAACATGTAACGATATGTACTAGACATGTATCTCTCACACCTCATGTATTGTATATGCCATCTTTTTATGTATCTCTTAAATCTTTTGTACCATATTATGTAATAAAATATACCTATTGGTAAAAAAGAATGAAAAGATGGGGTGGTAGGGGAAGTGGAAAATTGAAATGGCTTCAGGAAGAAATCCAAATATTCCTTGAAGCCTTTTTATCCACTTCTCCGAGGCTATGGGTCCCACAATTTGTGTATATATATATATATATATATATATATATATATATATATATATATATATATATATATATATATATATATATATGTATATATGTCGTGCCGATTAGGTAAAACTGGTCAATTAGCAAGAACTCATCTAAAATTAAGTCCTTTCTAAAATTTTCTCTATACGTTTAAAGACATATTTTTTCATTTATGTTAAAGTAAAATTTATAATTTTGTACCAAGAGAAACTTTGAAAACCTACCTAACCTTATTACAACAAGCGCAATTTAATTTAGCCTAACCCAACTAAATATATTTTAGATACGTTAACATTAATTTAATAATAAACAAACACAATGAAATATTTTTTCCTTATGTTCAGAATGATTTTGGCGAAATTATTGCATACACAAATTTTCACTTGTCTTATATGGCAAGGTGAGCGTTGCTATTTAAACCAAAATCGCAAGTTTTACCTAATCGTCACGATATATATATATATATATATATATATATATATATATATATATATATATATATATATATATATATATATATTTTTTTTTTATTAACACATCGGCCGATTCCCACCAAGGCAGGGTGGCCGAAAAGAAAAACTTTCATCATCATTCACTCCATCACTATCTTGCCAGAAGGGTGCTTTACACTACAGTTATAAAACTGCAACATTTACACCCTCCTTCAGGGTGCCGGCACTGTACTTCCATCTCCAGAACTCAAGTCCGGCCTGCCGGTTTCCTGAATCCCTTCATAAATGTTACTTTGCTCACACTCCAACAGCACGTCAAGTATTAAAAACCATATGCCTCCATTCACTCCTATCAAATACGCTCACACATGCTTGCTGGAAATCCAAGCCCTCGCACAAAACTTCCTTTACCCCTCCCTCCAACCTTTCCTAGGCCGACCCCTACCCCGCCTTCCCTCCACTACAGATTTATACACTCTCGAAGTCACTCTGTCTCGTTCCATTCTCTCTACATGTCCAAACCACCTCAACAACCCCTCCTCAGCTCTCTGGACAATCGTTTTGGTAATCCCGCACCTCCTCCTAATTTCCAAACTCCGAAATCTCTGCATTATATTCACACCACACATTGACCTCAGACATGACATCTCCACTGCCTCCAGCCTTCTCCTCGTTGCAACATTCATCACCCATGCTTCACACCCATATAAGAGCGTTGGTATAACTATACTCTCATACTTTCCCCCTCTTTACTTCCATTGACAAGGTTCTTTGTCTCCACAGACTCGAAGTGCTCCACTCACCCTTTTCCCCTCATCAATTCTATGATTCACCTCATCCTTCATAGACCCATCCGCCGACATGTCCACTCCCAAATATCTGAATACATTCACCTCCTCCATACTCTCTCCCTCCAATCTGATATCCAATCTTTCGTCACCTATTCTTTTGTTATCCTCATCACCTTACTCTTTCCTATATTCACTTTCAATTTTCTTCTTTTACACACCCTACCAAATTCATCCACCAACATCTGCAGCTTCTCTTCAGAATCTCCCAAAGCACAGTGTCATCAGAAAAAAGCAACTGTGACAACTCCCACTTTGTATTTGCTTCTTTATCTTTTAGCCCAACACCTCTTGCCAAGACCCTCGCATTCACTTCTCTTACAACCCCATCTATAAATATATTGAACAACCACGGTGACATCACACATCCTTGTCTAAGGCCCACTTTTACTGGGAAATAGTCCCTTCCCTCCTACACACTCTAACCTGAGCCTCACTATCCTCATAAAAACTCTTCACTGCTTTCAGTAACCTTCCTCCTATTCCATACACCTGCAACATCTGCCACATTGCCCCCTATCTACCCTATCATACGCCTTTTCCAAATCCATAAATGCCACAAAAACATCTTTACCCTTATCCAAATACTGTTCACCTATATGTTTCACTGTAAACACTTGGTCTACACACCCCTACCTTTCCTAAAGCCCCCTTGTTCATCTGCTATCCTGCTTTCTGTTTTACTCTTAATTCTTTCAATAATAACTCTACCATACACTTTACCAGGTACACTCAACAGACTTATTCCCTATAATTTTGCACTCTCTTTTGTCCCCTTTGCCTTTATACAAAGGAACAATACACGCTCTCTGCCAATCCCTAGGTACCTTACCCTCTTCCATACATTTATTAAATAATAGCACCATCCACTCCAAAATTATATCTCCACCTGCTTTTAACATTTCTATCTTTATCCCATCAATCCCAGCTGCCTTACCCCCTTTCATTCTACCCACTGCCTCACGAACTTCCCCTACACCCACAACTGGCTCTTCCACACTCCTACAAGATGTTATTCCTCCTTGCCCTACACACGAAATCACAGCTTCCCTGTCTTCATCAACATTTAACAAATCCTCAAAATATTCTCTCCATCTTCCCGATACCTCTAACTCTCCATTTAATAACTCTCCTCTCCTATTTTTAACTGTCAAATCCATTTGACAGTTAAAAAATATATATATATCTGCATATATATATCTGCATCAGGCCGTTGCTTCTATATCAGTGAAATTGCAGTGTGATTGTTGGGAGTTGAGTAGTTAGAGGATGCGGTGTTGAGGGGATCCCTCCAGTGGAGGTGTGGGGGAGGTTTGTTTACCCTCTGTTTGGCCGGGGTTGGGGGGAGAGTGGCCGCCCAGTACTCGTCTTTGGATGATGAACAGAACACCACCTTGGTTAACAGTGAGAACACGGCGATCAGTGTGCCAAATGGCGAGGTTGTTTCTAAGTATATCAATTAGCAAAAGTTAGCAATGTGCATCTTAAGTGAACATATAGGGCCACTCCCCTCACCCCCCATTCCTGGTCTAGGCCTACTGACTTCCTGACCAAGAGTGTTGCCGTTTAGTGCCTCACGAATTACTCACACTCCAGCTCACTACTCTCCCACCCCCATCCCCCATGCATCCATGCTGTCCTTCACCCGGTACCCCACAGCTGGCGCCCTCCCACCCACACCATGTCACAAGAGTGCAGGGTTCCCAGGAATCTCCAGGACAGAGCCAACGCCTTGGAACCCGTCCCCGAGGCATCTGCCAGGTGTGCCATAGGGAATGTGCACTCAATCCCTCTACTGGCAACATCCGTGCACACAATGGATGTCTAGGCTCCAGGAGGGCTCCAAATGGGAACAGCCAACAGACCCTCCCAGCAGACAGAGCTGACAGCCACCTGACTTCACCTCTACAGAGGACCTAAAAGCTGCAATCAAATTAACATCCACCAGGACGCTGACACACATCCCCAAAGCAGCTCGCCATGAAGCTGCCAGCAAATTCGTGACCTCTTGAAGAAAGTCAACGATGCTCCTGCAAACAATGGATCCTGGCACAACCTTTTGCTTTTGGCAATGCCTGTTTGGCTGTCCCACCAAGGAGGGACAAGTCACTAGCTACATCTGTTATCAGGGCAATAAATGCTTTCCCCTAGAGATGACAACCTTGTCCATATCCTCCAGGACGTCAAACACCCGCCAGGCAAATGTCAACAACAGGACACCAGACGCCTAAAAATCAGGGCCCACATTAGCAGAAAAATAGAAGAGGGTAATACTATCGGAGCACTGAGGCTTATAACCAGTGAGGATACCATCGCTCCTAAGGATATCATTACAGCACAAGCCCTGAAGGACAAACATCCGCCCAGGGCTCCCAGTACCAACATTGGCCCCCTTGACATTGCAGCAGGTCAAGAACATTTAACCTTACGGGACGCCGGGACGCCGATGTGTATAAAGCTGCTATGTCTTTCCCACAGGGCTCAGCAGGATGTTTCACTGGTTTAAGGCCACAACACTTGAAACAAATGCTCAATCCAGGTCTTGGTGAGGTCTCTGAGAGATTGTTGTCTGAACTCACCAAATTTTCCAATGGGTGCCTGGCTGGTAGTGTCCCACAGACCATTAGACCCCTTTTCTTTGGTGCCTCACTGTGTGCCCTCCGGAAAAAGGATGGAGGAATCAGGCCCATTGCAGTGGGTAACACCCTTCGGCGCCTAGTTGCCAAGGCTGCAGTACGAAGGGTGAGTCAAGATGCTGCCTCAATGTTGAAACCAACTCAGCTCGGTTTTGGTGTTCAACAAGGCTGTGAAGCAGCTGCCCATGCAGCCCGAGTATACATCAACAACATGTCCAATGAAAAAGCTTTAATCAAATTGAACTTTGCCAATGCTTTCAACTCAGTCAGAAGGGATGCTGCTCTCCAAGCAGTTTCTAGGCACTTTCCTTCCCTCTATTCCTTCATAGAATCGTGTTATAGTGTGGCTTCTAAACTTTTGTTTGGGGACCATGAAATTGACTCGTGTGAGGGTGTGCAACAGGGGACCCTCTTGCTCCCTTTCTATTCTGTCTAGCCATCAAGGATGTCACAGAAGCATTGTCCAGTGAGCTCAATATCTGGTTCTTGGATGACGGCACCCTAGCTGGCACTACACAATCTCTCCTGGGAGACATCAGGAAAATTAAAGATATGGTAGGTAGCCTGGGCCTATCTTTAAACCCCACCAAATGTGAGATAGTTTCCACCAATCCACAGATGATCCAGGACATTAGGGCTGTTTTACCAGGGGCACGAGCCATCGATCCAGCCAACAGCACTCTCCTTGGTGCTCCCTTGGGCCCAATGCCATCGATCTGGTCCTGGAAAAAAAAATCTCCGACCTCAGGACGATGGAAGGTAGGATGAAAGACATCGATACACATGATGCCTTCTACCTACTCACCAGGTGCCTGTCAATCCCAAAACTTACATACTTCCTGAGATGTTCCCCAGCCTTCAACAGCCGAAACTCGAGGAATACGACTCTCTCCTCAAGACCATGCTAGAGTGTATTGAATCTTTTCCCCCGATGATGGACAGTGGTTGCAAGCCTCACTTCCAGTCAGACTTGGGGGCTGGGAGTACGCAAATCCTCCCAGATTGCCCTACCAGCCTTCTTATCCTCTTCCATAGCATCAAATGAGCTAATAAAACAAATTCTTCTATTAAACCTCAGTGATTCAGCAGGAATACAGGACCCTAGCTACACCAGTGCCATCACTGAATGGGAGACTCTTGCTGCTCCAACACCAAAACCTAGTGAAGAACTGGCCTACAAACAGTCAAGCTGGGACAGCCCCATTGTTGAAAAGATACTTGCCA
Organism: Cherax destructor; assembly: GCA_009830355.1. Taxonomy (NCBI): domain Eukaryota; kingdom Metazoa; phylum Arthropoda; class Malacostraca; order Decapoda; family Parastacidae; genus Cherax; species Cherax destructor. Next base: position 26,004 of record WNWK01006423.1, read on the forward strand.
ATATGCTCAGGGCCGTAACATCAGACAGGGAGACTGCCCGTCTCCTAGCCGTGAGTGCACATCACTCTGGGGACTTCCTCCAAACAGTTCCCATTTCGGCCATGGGAACACGCCTGGACCCTAAGACCCTTCGTATTGCAGTGGCTCTGCGCCTTGCTGCCCCTATTCACACGGAATATACGTGTATTTGCGGTGATGCGCAAGCCGACCAATATGGTCTACATGGTCTTAACTGTTCTAAAACCAAGGGTTGGCATGCAAGACACAATGAGGTCAACGACATCATAAAGAGAACCCTTGCTACAGCTGGATGCCCAGCCGAGAGAGAGCTTCGATCACTAGCAGCCAACAACGCCCACAACCCAGCAAACCGCCCCGACGGGATCACCATCTATCCTACGAAGAATGGCAAGCTCTTAGCATGGGATTATACCTGTGTGTCGACACTGGCTGACACCTACATCCATCACAGTGTCGGGCGTCAGGGAGGAGCTGCTGACCACAGAGAGGAGTACAAGGTCGGCAAGTACAGGGACATAAGCCAACAGTATCAATTTGTCCCAGTGGGATCAGAGGCCTTGGGAGCGTGGGAAAAAATGCAACACGTTTCCTTAAAGAGCTGGGTTCCAGACTCATCGACACCACCAGGGACCCAAGGGCAGCCACGTTCATGTTCCAGCGTCTCAGCGTGGCTATCCAGAGGGAAACGCATGCTGCATACTCGGCTCGCGTCCGGCTTCGGAGGAGCTGGAGGAGATTCATAATCTTTGACATATTGTACCATTGTATTCATGTTCATGTTTGTGTGTTTTATAAATGTATTCTGTCTATTAATAAAGCATTTATATGTATATATATATATATATATATATATATATATATATATATATATATATATATATATATATATATATATATATATATATATATACATATAAATGCTTTATTAATAGACAAAAATATATATATATATATATATATATATATATATATATATATATTTCGTGAATGACTTCTTGTTGAGGTTTTTGAAAGCTTCCCGAAAATTTGAATTACTAGTTTGCTGCCGGTGTTATGTTGATGGGGACTGAGGCGACGTGCTCGGTGCTATATTTCTGCATGTCCCCAATTTCCATAACTTTACATTTGCTGGGGTTAAATTCTAGCTGCCATTTGCAAGACCAATTCTGCAGGTTGTCCTGATCGAATTTCTTTGCTCCTGACTGTATTCTTATCATTATTTTCATAAAATTTGTGTGTATGTGTGTGTGTGTGTGACTGAATAAATACTTCCTAACACCCCTGTGATTCATTTGAGTCTTCAACTTCTAGTTGTGACCCCTTGTTGCTCCCATCTCTGGAACATCCTGTCTCTGTCCACCTTGTCAATTCCACTCAGTATTTTATACATATGTCGTTATCATATGCCCCTATCTCTCCTGTCCGCCAGTGTCATCAGGTGGATTTCTCTTAACCTCTCCTCGTAGGACATGCCCCTTAGCTCCGGGACTAGTCTTGTTGCAATCTTTTTGCACTAACGTGCTTGGCTAGGCGTAGGTTCCAAATTGGTGCTGCATACTCCAATATGGGCCTGACATACACGGTGTTATACTCACCCCAAGATCCTTTTCCTTGAGTGAGGTTTGTAGTCTCTGGCCTCATAGACTATACTCCGTCTGCGGTCTTATTTGCCCTTCCCCAATCTTCATGGCTTTGAACTTGGTGGGGTTGAACTCCAGGAGCCAGTTTCTGAACAAGTCCTGCAGTCTGTCCAGATCCCTTTGTAGTTCTGCCTGGTCCTCGTCCGATTGAATTCTTCTCATCAACTTCACATCATCTGCAAACAGTGACACTTATGAGTCTATTCCTTCCTACATGTCGTTCACATATAGAAAAAACAGCACCTATGCTAGGACTGACCCCTGTGGAACCCCACACGTCACAGGCGCCCACTCTGACACCTCATCACGTACCATGACACATACTATGTTTGTGTGTGTGTGTGTGTGTGTGTTAGTGTGTGTGTGTGTGTGAGTGTGTGTGTGTACTCACCTAATTCACCTAATTGTGGTTGCAGGGATCGAGACTTAGCTCCTGGCCCCGCCTCTTCACTGACTGAAGAAATACTTCCTAACATCCCTTTGACTCGTCTGAGTCTTCAACTTCCAGTTGAGACCCCTTGTTTCTGTGTCTCCTCTTTGGAACATCCTGTCTCTGTCCACCTTATCTATTCCACGCAGTATTCTGTATGTCGTTATCATATCTCCCCTAACCCTCCTGTCCTCCAGTGTCGTCAGGCCGATTTCCCTTAATCTTTCTTCATAGGACATTCCACTTAGCTCCTGAACTAACCTTGTTGCAAACCTCTGCACGTTCTCTAATTTCATGACGTGCTTGACGTACAGTGTACAGTGTCTTGAACGATTCCTTACTAAGGTATCGGAATGCTATTCTCAGGTTTGCTAGGCGCCCATATGCTGCACTAGTTATCTGGTTGATGTGTGCTTCCAGAGACGTGCTTGGTGTTGTACTCACCCCAAGATCTTTCTTCTTGGGCGAGGTTTGCAATCTTTGGCCAACTAGCCTATACTCTGTCTGCGGTCTTCTTTGCCCTTCCCCGATCTTCATGATTTTGCATTTAGTGGGGTTAAATTCGAGAAGCCAATTTTTGGACCAGGTGTCCAGCCCGTCCGGTGTCTTTGTAGTCCTGCCTGATCCTCATCCTTATTAACTTCACATCATCTGCGAACAGGGACGCTTCTGAGTATCCTTTCCATCATGTCATTCACATATACCAAAAATAGCAGTGATCCTAGGACTGACCCCTATGGGATCCCGCTCGTCACAGGCGCCCACTGTGATACCTCATCACGTACCATGACTCGTTGTTGCCTCCCTGTCAGGTATTCTCTGATCCATTGCAGTGCCCTTCCTGTTACACGTGCCTGATCCTCTAATTTCTGCACTAATCTCTCGTGAGGAACTGTATCGAAGGCCTTCTTGCAGTCCAAGAAAATGCAATGTGTGTGTACTCACCTAGTTGTGGTTGCAGGGGTCGAGACATAGCTCCTGGCCCCGTGTGTGATAGTGCTCTCTCAGAGTAGTTAATATGAACTCGTAATGGTTTCAGTGTCTACAGACAGCCGCTGTATTATATCTGATTGACCTTTATACTGAAAAATGGCGTGTCAAATGAATTCATAAAGAAGCTGTTTTTCTAGGCACTCACAGCTTCAATGAGCACTCAGATCACTGAAGCTGTGAGTGCTCATTGAAGCAACATTTCTAGTCAATAACTAAAGAAGGTGAGATATAGAGACTGTCTCTAATATCTTGTTTGCAACAGTCGTATCCAGAAATACTAGTCCTGAAACTCATGACGTGGAATTGTTTGATTTAACTGACCATACCCTAAATGTTAAGCATGTGTATGGGTAAAATTGTCAATATACTAACATAATAAACACAGAATTCTCTACACATTTACGTTGTTTTGCCTAGCTTGGAGTTTCACTTTGCTTTTTATCGTCATTATAGCACTGTACACTTCTGCTCGACCTACGTGTTTTATAGTCTAAGAGAGAGAGAGAGAGAGAAAGAGACAGACAGTCAAGCAGATAGACAGACACAGAGACAGATAGAGACAGAAAGACAGACAGACATACAGAAGAAAGAGAGAGAGAGAGAGAAGATCGTCTAGCCTCTGGTAACGGGACTTCTCCTTCAACCAGCTACTAACCCTCGTCTCTGATGCTCACACCTACGCAGATCATTGGACTATAACCTTTCAGCTAGCTAGACACAGGCGACCGTGTGCTCTCAGCACCATCAATAGCCAACGTCTGATGCATCACTGATGAACTTCTACCTCATCAATCATCAGTATCTGCTTCATCAATCATCAGTATCTGCTTCATCAATCATCAGTATCTGCTTCATCAATCATCAGTATCTGCTTCATCAATCATCAGTATCTGCTTCATCAATCATCAGTATCTGCTTCATCAATCATCAGTATCTGCTTCATCAATCATCAGTATCTGCTTCATCAATCATCAGTATCTGCTTCATCAATCATCAGTATCTGCTTCATCAATCATCAGTATCTGCTTCATCAATCATCAGTATCTGCTTCATCAATCGTCAACTTACGGCTGCCTCTGCTTCGGGCGTCCGATGGCTAGTTGATAGTCCATTGAAACCATGGTGTAACTACTGGTACTGGTGTGATGGTGTAACTACTGGTACTGGTGTGGTGGTGTAACTACTGGTACTGGTGTGATGGTGTAACTACTGGTACTGGTGTGGTGGTGTAACTACTGGTACTGGTGTGATGGTGTAACTACTGGTACTGGTGTGATGGTGTAACTACTGGTACTGGTGTGATGGTGTAACTACTGGTACTGGTGTGATGGTGTAACTACTGGTACTGGTGTGGTGGTGTAACTACTGGTACTGGTGTGATAGTGTAACTACTGGTACTGGTGTGGTGGTGTAACTACTGGTACTGGTGTGATGGTGTAACTACTGGTACTGGTGTGGTGGTGTAACTACTGGTACTGGTGTGATGGTGTAACTACTGGTACTGGTGTGGTGGTGTAACTACTGGTACTGGTGTGATGGTGTAACTACTGGTACTGGTGTGATGGTGTAACTACTGGTACTGGTGTGATGGTGTAACTACTGGTACTGGTGTGGTGGTGTAACTACTGGTACTGGTGTGGTGGTGTAACTACTGGTACTGGTGTGATGGTGTAACTACTGGTACTGGTGTGATGGTGTAACTACTGGTACTGGTGTGATGGTGTAACTACTGGTACTGGTGTGATGGTGTAACTACTGGTACTGGTGTGATAGTGTAAGTACTGGTACTGGTGTGATGGTGTAAGTACTGGTACTGGTGTGATGGTGTAACTACTGGTACTGGTGTGATGGTGTAAGTACTGGTACTGGTGTGATGGCATAACTACTGGTACTGGTGTGATGGTGTATCTACTGGTACTGGTGTGGTGGTGTAACTACTGGTACTGGTGTGATGGTGTAACTTCTGGTACTGGTATGATGGTGAAACTACAGGTTCTGGTATGATGATGTAACTGCTGGTACTGGTATGATGGTGTAACTACTGGTACTGGTATGATGGTGTAACTACTGGTACTGGTATGATGGTGTAACTACTGGTACTGGTACTGGTATGATGGTGTAACTACTGGCACTGGTATGATGGTGTAACTACTGTTACTGGTACTGGTATGATGGTATAACTACTGGTACTGGAATGATGGTGTAACTACTGGTACTGGTGTCATGGTGTAACTACTGGTACTGGTGTGATTGTATAACTATTGGTACTTGTGTGATGGTATAACTACTGTTACTGGTGTGATGGTATAACTACAGGTACTTGTATGATGGTGTAATTACTGGTACTTGTGTGATGGTATAACTGCTGGTACTGGTATGATGGTATTACTACTGGTACTGGTATGATGGTGTAACTACTGGTATTTGTGTGATGGTGTAAGTACTGGTACTGGTGTGATGGTATAACTACTGGTACTGGTGTGATGGTATAACTACTGGTACTGGTATGATGGTGTAACTACTGGTACTTGTGTGATGGTGTAAGTACTGGTACTGGTGTGATGGTATAACTATGGTACTGGTGTGATGGTATAACTACTGGTACTGGTATGATTGTGTAACTACTGATACTTGTGTGATGGTATAACTACTGGTACTGGTATGATGGTGTAACTACTGGTACTGGTATGATGGTGTAACTACTGGTACTGGTATGATGGTGTAACTACTGGTACTGGTGTGACGAAGTGTCTCTCACATAATTACTGGAACCTAGGTACTAACCACGTACATGATTCACCACTTGGGTGATTGACGAACGTTTCTGACGTTCCTTATGGCCATACTCTGTTAGGCACAGATTGGTTCTTGCCGGGAGAGTGCACCACTTTCTTGCATGACCTACTCTTTCACTCCATCTCTGATTTTTGGACTCGGAAACAGAATTACCTTAGCGTGACAACTCTAAAAATGAGTCTCTCACTTCAGGAGCTTTCAGCACCTGAATTGAAGACCTTGCCTTACTTTTCCATACAAGGCTAATGTTCTCAAGGATCCCCACCAGTAGCCCTCCGTCGTGGACAGTCGGAAGATTGATATTATACTGCAAGACGGGCAACCACAAGGTGCTTCATTTCAACTGCAGCTTCCTTCAAGGTCATCACTCCCTCAGTGATCATTCTTGCCTGGTTAGTCTCACCTCTGAAACACGTTCTCTCAACTTTATAATATGCGAGGCATTAAGTCAACTCACCAAGCTTATACTCCTAATCCCACAGCTGAAAAAGTGGAGAGCATCTCTTTTCACCAGAAATAACTCACAGTGCTTGACGTTTTTGGTTACCCGGTGTAAAGTCATTACAATATACTACTTTCAATGTGCCCGTAACGATACAAACCAAACCAACATAAAATAAATATCAATACTGACAAGTAGAAGCTTTATTATAAAGTGAGGAAGACTAGCAGCTACTAGCTTGTGGCACTCACGGAGGAGCGCTGAAGCTAACTCCCCCAGATCCCTAAAGTTGAAACTCCCACAAAGAGTGAGAGTATTGAGCGAATGGAGCGTCAATATTGCTGGCTGGGAAGCTTCTTGGTATAACTCAGTGAAAGTGAGTCAACTTTCAGCTTAAGCTGTAAGACACCTGCGGTAAGTGAGAAAGTTAGCTTGAGAGAGAAAGAGAGAGAGAGAGACAAACAGACAGACAGAGTAAACTACACACACACACACACACACACATAGAAGACCGCAGACATAGACTGCAAACCTCATTCAAGGAAAATGATCTTGGGGTGAGTATAATATGAAGCACATCTCCTGAGTCGCACACCAATCAAATAACTGTTGTAGCATACGGGCGCCTGGTAAACTTAAGAATAGCGTTCCGATACCTCAGTAAGGAATCATTCAAGAGTGTACACCATATACGTCAAGCTCATATTAGAGTACGCAGCACCGGTTTGGAATCCACACCTGGTCAAGTGCGTCAAGAAATTAGAGAAAGTGCAGAAGTTTGCAACAAGACTAGTCCCACAGATAAGGGTATTCTCCTACGAAGAAAGGTTAAGGGAAATAGGCTTGACGACACTGGAGCGCAGGAGGGTCAAGGAAGACATGATAACGACATATAAAATACTGCGAGAAATTTACAAGATAGATGAAGACATGATGTTCCAAAGATGGGACACAGAAACAAGGGGTCACAATTGGATGTTGAAGACTCCTATGAGTCAAAGGGATGTTAGGAAGTATTTCTTTAGTCATAGAGTTGTCAGGAAGTGGAATAGTGTGGGAAGTGATGTAGTGGAGGCAGGATCCATACATAGCTTTAAGAAGAGGTATCATAAAGCTCCTGGAGCAAGAAGAGTGACCTAGTAACGACCAGTGAAGAGGCGGGGCCATCAGCTGTGAATCGACCCTTTCAGCCACAACTAGGTGAGTACAATTAGGTGAGTACTCACACACACATTCAGCTATTCAGGAATGGGAAATCCTCTCTCATTTACGGAGCGTGGAGATAGAGTTACTGAGACAAAACAGGAAGGGAAATCCTGGATGAACTGCATCCACCTGTATTTAATGAAATCTTTTGATTCTGTGTCACGCCAGAGAGTAATTAAAAAAACAACTGGTCACACAAACATTAGAGAGAAATAAAATCTTTCCAAGATTATGTGAAAGAAAGGAAAGAGGATTATTAGAGAGTGTGTACCTAACAAGCGGAGTGCCTAACATCGGTATTAAGGCTGCTTAAAATTTGTGCTAACGATCTCCCAGAGGGACCCGAATCGTACGTGTTCAACTTTTTATTTGTATCTTTTTGGTAATATGAAGCTAAAGAGAAGTCCAGAAGAATTTTGACAAAAAAACATTTGGTACATTTTGTCATTTGAACATCTAAAAATAAAACAAAAATCACTGAAATAACTGAAACATCAGAATGAAAGTCGGGAAACAAACGTAATCTAGCCTAACCTAACCTAATCTAACCTAACCTAACCTAACCTAATCTAGCCTAACCTAACCTAACCTAACCTAACCTAGCCTAGCCCAACCTAACCTAACCAAATCTAGCCTAACCTAACCTAACCTAACCTTAGCCTAACCTAACCTAACCTAGCCTAGCCTAACCTTAGCCTAACCTAGCCTAACCTAACCCAGCCTAACCTAACCTAACCTAACCTAACCTAGCCTAGCCTAACCTAACCTAACCTAGCCTAACCTAACCTAACCTAACCTAATCTAGCCTAACCTAACCTAACCTTAGCCTAACCTAACCTAACCTAGCCTAGCCTAACCTTAGCCTAACCTAACCTAGCCTAACCTAACCTAACCTAGCCTAACCTAACATAACATAACCTAACCTAAACTTAGCTTAACCTAACCTAGCCTAACCTAACCTAACCTAACCTAACCTAATCTAGCCTAACCTAACCTAACCTAACCTTAGCCTAACCTAACCTAACCTAACCTAACCTTAGCCTAACCTAACCTAACCTAACCTAGCCTAGCCTAACCTTAGCCTAACCTAACCTAGCCTAACCTAACCTAACCTAACCTTAGCCTAACCTAACCTAACCTAACCTAGCCTAACCTTAGCCTAACCTAACCTAGCCTAACCTAACCTTAGCCTAACCTAACCTAGCCTAACCTAACCTAACCTAACCTAGCCTAACCATAGACTAACCTAACCTAGCCTAACCTAACCTAACCTAACCTTATCCTAACCTAACCTAACCTAGCCTAACCTTAACCTAACCTTAGCTTAACCTAACCTAACCTAACCTTAGCCTAACCTATCCTAGCCTAACCTTAGTCTAACCTAACCTAACCTAGCCTAACCTTAGCCTAACCTAACCTAACCTAACCTAGCCTAACCTTAGCCTAACCTAACCTAAACCTAGCCCAACCTTAGTCTAACCTAACCTAACCTAGCCTAACCTTAGCCTAACCTAACCTAACCTAGCCTAACCTTAGTCTAACTTAACCTAACCTAACGTAACCTTAGGCTAACCTAACCTAATTTAACCTAGCCAAAATAGTGGCAAATGCAAGATCTTTAAAATTAAACAGGGACGGTATATAGTACCGACAAGTTTACGAATAAGACTCAAGTACAACACCTAGGTATCTTTAATGGATCCCACTCTCCTGTGAGGACGTCTTCAACTGCTGCACCTCACCACTTCTTCCAGTGGCTCCACTCTCATTATATTAATGGTTAACAATCATCGCGAGGGTCATAAGGAGAATATCCTTCTTTTAACCTCAATATGGAGAAGTAATGAAACAAATGAAGTACGACAGAGGTACAGCGACTTTCCTCACAGCACACTGTTTCGGGGACATTACTGAAACTTTACTGACTTTACCTAGGTTTTACATGGACTTTATCTAATTAAACTTTACTGAACTTTTACATTACTACTTAGTCAGGTTCTCAAAATATAAGTAATACTCTTATTTATAATATTATTAATACACATTATAGATGGAGAAAGCGAACACCACATTTCACACTACCACAAATTATTAACTTTAAAATCCTTTATACAACGGCATAAAGAGCTTAATATTTAGCTACTGAAAAAAGGATCTGATGCTGTGAAGATATCTGGGAAGACACAACACAGTGAGTTATTTCAAATGTTCGAAAAATAGGAATACAATAAACTGACACTAAAACAGAACATCAACTTACTCATGAGAGTGAAACTCAAGAGTCCAGTACCCACAGGAAGCTCCACCTGAATACTGAGCTCGTACCCCGGTAAATGTTTCTGCCCAAGGCTCTTCCTTGTCTAGTGGATCCAGTGTAGATGAACCCCTACTGCACCTCCGGGGAGTGGATCCAGTGTAGATGAACCCCTACTGCACCTCTGGGGAGTGGATCCAGTGTAGATGAACCCCTACTGCACCTCCGGGGAGTGGATCCAGTGTAGATGAACCCCTACTGCACCTCCGGGGAGTGGATCCAGTGTAGATGAACCCCTACTGCACCTCCGGGGAGTGGATCCAGTGTAGATGAACCCCTACTGCACCTCCGGGGAGTCCACGTCAGGAACCCGACATGTGCTCGTTCATAAGGATGAGAATCGCCTTGCAACACAAGGGAAAGCCTGGATTAACACTTCTCTCTCACTTCTCACAAACAAGATATTGGAGACACAGTCTCAGTGTTTCACAGTGAGATACAACTAGATGGGTAAGACACATGTGCAACATAGATAACCAACTGATGCACATGTGTCTTACTCATCTCCACATGTGTCTTACTCATCTCCACATGTGCCTTACTCATCTCCACATGTGTCTTACTCATCTCCACATGTGTCTTACTCATGTAAGTACTGCCCATAACCTGTGAACAAGAACTGTCCACAGCCTATGAACTTCTCCTCGGAGGGAGGAGTTAGGCACCTTGGGCTGCCACAAACCCCACCCACACTGGGATCGAAGGATGTGGCAGCTGCATAGCAGCAGACGATGTCAGGAGGTGCAAAGGCAGCAAACCCTACAGGATCCTTTAGGAGCCACACCCCAGCTTTGGGCATTAAGCCCGAGCGCTGAGGAAGCTTGCAATGTAACATTAGACACACCTTTATTCAAATGCCGTAAAACATATCTAACGATTAACACGTCCCATGACACACACCTGATCCCCCCCCCCCCGGTGCATGCCGCACTATAAGAACCCCCCCATGACCCTTCTCATCTCCACATGTGTCTTACTCATCTCCACATGTGTCTTACTCATCTCCACATGTGTCTTACTCATCTCCACATGTGTCTTACTCATCTCCTCGCTTCAGTATATAAGTCGCCATCTTCACGCCTCACTGTTTAATTAAATAAGTATCGTTCAATGGAAAAATAAACACATAAGCAATATAATGTGATCCTTTATTGACAAAGTTTCGCCCACACAGTGGGCTTTATCAAGTCACAAACAGATCTGATAAAGCCCACTGTCTGGGCGAAACGTTGTCAATAAATGATCACATTATACTGCATATGTGTTTATTTTTCCTTTGTGTCGGTATTTCATACCATTTACTTCCATCCCCTGCAATGGCGAACTGTCTCTCCAATAAAAATTCTCAGGTGTTGCACATGTCTTATTGAAGATGACACAGAGGCTGGCCTGGGACAAAGTAATACCTGGGAAATATGAACCTGTAGTTAACCTAAAAATAAACCAGTGCCACCATTACACCAACAATTTGACACAAGTGCCGATGCACCATTTAACCTCAGCGGTATATTCAGCGCTATCAAATTACAGAGCTGCATTCAGGAACTTAAAGAAAGAATCCTTCAAGACGCAATACACTGCGTAGCTAATGCACCAGTGTGGGGCCCATACCTGATCAAGTACATGCAGAGAGAAGAGAATGTCCAGAGGTTTCCAACGATGCCTGTCCCGGAACTGAGAAAACTGGACTGTATGAAGAGGTGAATCTAACGAGTGTGGAGGAAGAGGTCAGGGAGCACATGATCGAGAAGTGTAAAATTCTAAATGATGCAGACAGGGTAGAAAAGTTTGAAAGGTCACATAAAGGTCAGGGTAGAAAGGGACGGCGTGTTCGCGAGGCAGGAACCACGAGACAGAGGGTGTAACAGGGGCTACAGGAAAGGGGAAAACAACTGAAGACTCAGAAACAATAGTAACATGAGGATGTATTTCCTTTAGTCTGGTAGAAGGTAAGGACGAGGAGTGAGCTCGCCGAGGAGGTGGTAGGAGAAGCTTCTATATAAAGCTTCATTAAGCAGGTATATGACTATACAACTACAGTAGGTCAGTACGCACACACATTACTAATATTGGTATTGCTACTCTTTATTATTATTATTATTATTATTATTATTATTATTATTATTATTATTATTATTATTATTATTATTATTACTGTGACAGTTGGGGACGTGCAGCCCGTGAGGAATAGGAAGTAATCAGGTTCGATCTAAGGAAGGGGAGGGTAGCTCCACATCATTGCAGTTATTTTTCTACCCGACCTTAATGCCCCTTGTGTCTCCGGTAATGTATGATGACTGTCGTGTTGTTGATAGGCCTTCATGACTCGTTTAACTAATAGTCCTTAATAACCTTGCTTATCCGCATAGTCCTTAATGATCGTTGCATATTCGATTGGCCTTAATCGCGCTTGCGTAAATGATAGACCTTGATGACGCATGCGTATCCGATAGATCTTAATGACGCATGCGTATCCGATAGCTCTTAATGACGTTTGTGTATCCGATAAGCCTTAAAGTAACAACGAGAAGTATTTCAAATCCACAGAACTAAGAATTCTAATAATAAGCTTGCACAGCTAAGCTGGGCACCCCATTCCATCATGGCATGATGGAAAAATAAACACATAAGCAGTATAATGTGATCCTTTATTGACAACGTTTCGCCCACGCAGTGGGCTTTATCGAGTCACAGACAGATCTACCTGGAAAATGAGCAACATAGAGATATATATAGGGTACAGTCAGGTGGAGAATGCTGGGTCAGATGGAGAAAGCTGCATGTGAGTCTTAAAAGTAGTGTGAAAACATAGTGTGACTTAAAGGACCTGCAGTGTACCATTCTTGAGTTCTAGGTGGGATAGCGTTGAAGAAGTTTCTTGGCAATAGGTTCAGCTATGTTGTAGAAGCCGTTGTTCTGGTTAAAGTTGTTGGACATACAGATGAGTGATGATTCTAGGATTCTTCGGTATTGCGTGTTGTCTTCTCTGGCAGCTTTCTCCATCTGACCCAGCATTCTCCACCTGACTGTACCCTATATATATCTCTATGTTGCTCATTTTCCAGGTAGATCTGTCTGTGACTCGATAAAGCCCACTGCGTGGGCGAAACGTTGTCAATAAAGGATCACATTATACTGCTTATGTGTTTATTTTTCCATTGTGTCGGTATTTTATACCATTTATTTCCATCATGGCATGATGGAGAGCGTACCTGAGACCCGCATGTAATGTTTCAACAAGCGTCCGGTGTAATACTATATCCCTTGCGATAACTCTGACCAGTCAGCCCGGTGTTCGGAAATTCCTTTAAAAGAACGTAAGAGAAAGATTAGATATGACTACAACTCTGGTCTGGTCTGTTTTTACATGTGAGAACTTCAAGATACGTCATTCATGAAGGAGCCAGGGTCACACAAGAGCCAGGGACACACAAGAGCCAGGGTCACACAAGAGCCAGGGTCACACAACTCAAGATGCGTTTACAAACTAAAAAAATAATAATAAAAGCCTCAGCCCTCACTGACACTTCACCCAACTCTAATAAGTGGAAACTGTACTTTACCCAACTTTAATATTTCTAAATGGCATCGGAAACTACATGAAAAACCCATTCCAGCAGTAAGTTGGGAATTCGAATTCCAAAGTTCAAGTCGTTATCGTGAACTTAGTACGAGGAGTAAGTATTTAGCAGCACCCACGGCATGGGCCTCGCCACCACCTTACTCTCATCTGGGAGATAATTCTTAATCTAATAATAATAATATCTTTATTTACTACAAGTACATGTACAAGGTATACAGTCCTAGCTGGCAACAGTGACATATTACTATATAGAAAGCCCCTTGTTATGTTGAGCATTTCGGGCAAATTTGGGCAGTTTTGTCCCAGGATGCGACCCACACCAGTCGACTAACATCCACGTACCCATTTTACTAATGGGTGAACATAGACAACCGGTGTAAGGAAACACTTAAAATGTTTCCAACCCTTCACCAGGAATCGAACCCGGACCCTCATCTTGTGAAGCGAGAGCTTTGGCCACCAGGCGTGGCCTTCCGTTTTCTTCGGGTCGCCTTATGTACTATGCTTCTCACATTCCTCTATCTGCTGAATAGGAGTTCATTTGAAAGTCGAAATGTTCAGATAACATCGCTACTTCTCTGTGTACATACACAGAGAAATACACAGCCTCTCGGTATATGTACACTGAGAAAAACAATGCAGCTCTGTATATGAATATATATATATATATATATATATATATATATATATATATATATATATATATATATATATATATATATATATATATATATATATGTCGTGCCTTTTCTCTTATATGTTTAAAGAAATATTTTTTTCATTTATGTAAATGTAAAAATTTATAATTTTGTACCAAAAGAACCTTAGAAAACTTATCTAACCTTATTATAACAAGCGCAATTTAATTTAGCCTAATCTAACTACATATTTTAGATAAGTTTACAGTAATTTAATAATAAACAAACACAATGAAATATATATTTTTTCGTTAGATTCAGAATGATTTTTTGCGACATTATTGTATACGCAAATTTTCGCTTGCCTTATTCGGCAAGAAGAGCGTTGCTATTTAAGCCAAAATTACAAGTTTTACCTATATATAAATATATACACGTTGAGAGACATCCACATCAGAGCCCGTGTCACCTCATATAATTCTATATACTATGTATACAGTGCCATGTAACACTACTCCTGTATATGTTGTCTTGTTATCACACACACACACACACACACACACACACACACACACACACACACACCCGATGGCATGGTGGCTAGCGCTCTTGCTTCACGCACGGAGGGCCCGGGTTCAATTCCCGGCGGGGCCGAAACATTTCGAAGTGTTTCGTTACACACACATACACATACATACAACAGGCCTAGTGTCTAATCGACATGTGCCTAGGACAAAATGGTAACTAACACACATACACACACACACACACACACACAAGGCTAAGCTAAGGGGTATGTCCTACGAGGAGAGGTTAAGGGAAATCGACCTGACGACACTGGAGGACAGGAGAGATAGGGGGGACATGATAACAACATATAAGATACTGAGAGGAATTGACAAAGTGGACAGAGACAGAATGTTCCAGAAATGGGACACATCAACAAGGGGACACAGTTGGAAGTTGAAGACTCAGATGAATCACAGGGATGTTAGGAAGTATTTCTTCAGTCACAGAGTTGTCGGGAAGTGGAATAGTTTAGGAAGTGATGTAGTGGAGGCAGGCTCCATACATACCTTTAAGAAGAGGTATGATAAAGCTCATGGCGCAGGGAGAGTGACCGAGTAGTGGCCAGTGAAGAGGCGGGGCCAGGAGCTGTGACTCGACCCCTGCAACCACAACTAGGTGAGAACAACTAGGTGAGTACACACACACACACATACATACACACACACCTCTAGCTGAACAGGATAATAAACACCAGACAACACGGATTCCGGGAAGGCAAATCCTGTGTAACAAGCCTCCTAGAGTTATATGATAAAGTAACAGAGGTAAGGCAAAAGAGAGAAGAGTGGGTTGATTGCATTTTTCCTGGTCTGCAGGAAGGCCTTCGACACAGTTCCTCACATGAGATTAGTAAAGAAGTTGGAAGAACAAGCATGTATAATAGGAAGGGCACTGGAATGGATCAGGGAATACCTCACAGGGAGGCAACAACGGGTCATGGTGCGTGATGAGGTATCACAGTGGGCGCCTGTGACGAGCGGCGTACCGCAGGGGTCAGTCCTAGGACCAGTGTTATTCTTGGTATATGTAGCCAGAGTGAGAGATGGTGCCTCAGTAGCCTGAGGGCTGTCAACAAAGGTGGGTTTGTGCAACACGCTCATAGTTGGTGCGCCATTTCCATAGTTTTACAGATAACAAAACTATGAATAAAACAGGAATAAGTTATTGACATTATTTTCCCTTATGTGCGAAGAGTATTTATAGGAGTGTCATTATTTTTTTTGCATGTTATTGAGGAATGATGGTTCTATTACATTTTCAGCATTGATTCTAGATATGTTCTACTGTTTTGTTTTTATTGACTTTTTTCCTCCCAAAAAAGTTCTTTAAAAAACACACAAATTTCAATTTTTTTTATAATGCAATCTATTGACATTTCTCTCAAAAATTATTGAAATATAGATTATCTAGCTCTTTATCTTTCATCTGATGTCAACTAGAACGTTGTATATCTTACCAATTTTGTAGGTAAGGGTAGATAAGGGAGGGTGTTATGAAAAATAGATTTTTTGCAATGTCTTGCAATTTTGCAATATAGTCAATATACAAAAAAATGGTGAAGGTTAAAAATGCTGGTTAAATCACAGTATCATCCTTCATTGAAATTGGACAAAAACCAAAAAAAATGAATATTTCCTCACGTCCCCTCCTAAAGCTCTCGCTTCACCCATGGAGGGCCCGGGTTCAATTCCCGGCCAAGCGGAAACATTTCGAAGTGTTTCCTTACACACACACACACACACACACACATACACACACACATACAACAGGCCTAGTGTCTAATCGACATGTGCCTAGGACAAAACGTTAACTAACACACACAGAGTATAGGCTAGGTGGCCAAAGACTGCAAACCTCACTCAAGGAGAAAGATCTTGGGGTGAGTATAACACCGAGCACGTCTCCGGAAGTACACATCAACCAGATAACTGGTGCAGCATATGGGCGCCTGGCAAACCTGAGAATAGCGTTCCGAAACCTTAGTAAGGAATCGTTCAAGGCACTGTACACTGTGTACGTCAGGCCCATACTGGAGTATGCAGCACCAGCTTCGAACCCACACCTGGTCAAACACGTCAAGAAATTAGAGAAAGTGCAAAGTTTGCAACAAGGTTAGTTCCGGAGCTAAGGGTGATGTCCTATGAAGAAAGGTTAAGGGAAATCGGCCTGACGACACTGGAGGACAGGAGGGTTAGGGGAGATATGATAACGACATACAAAATACTGCGTGGAATAGATAAGGTGGACAGAGACAGGATGTTCCAGAGAGGGGACACAGAAACAAGGGGTCACAATTGGAAGTTGAAGACTCATACGAGTCAAAGAAATGTTAGGAAGTATTTCTTCAGTCATTGAGTTGTCAGGAAGTGGAATAGTCTAGCAAGTGATATAGTGGAGGCAGGAGCTTTAAGACGAGGTATGATAAAGCTCATGGAACACGGAGAGAGGACCTAGTAGCAGTCAGTGAAGAGGCGGGGCCAGGAGCTAAGTCTCGACCCCTGCAACCACAATTAGGTGAGTACACACGCACACACACACACTGGATCCCTGCTTCCACATATAGGTGAGCACACACACTATTTAACCAGTCAACTTAAATTCTTAAAATAGAGATTAAAGAGTTTTCATTGCATACATGCTGATATATATACCCCTTGATATATACGGCGGCTTCCAGTACTTACATACCGAGAGAAATACCTCCTCAGAATATAAGAAAAGTTGACCTGCTCTGGGACCTTTGCGCTGGGGCGATGATCCCCGTAATCGCTTAGTTAATTGAGTTCGTAGATGAATGGTTCATAGAACCGACAAGTTAATAAATTAGACACAAGTGTTGCACATGATTTAAATTTATCAGTTTATTGGGTTTAAAGCCTGAATACCAGACGAGGGTCATTAAGACGGATTGTATCCTCTCATGTATACTTTAACACTTAGGTACTCTGATAGACATAAACGTCTCAGTGTATACATCCGTTAATTACGGGTACTTAAGTATCAGTAATCAACAACAGGTAATGAAATACGAATACAAATTATTAAAAATCATTAAAGAATATAATAACGATAATGGGTGAACACGC
This sequence comes from Cherax destructor, assembly GCA_009830355.1. Lineage (NCBI taxonomy): Eukaryota > Metazoa > Arthropoda > Malacostraca > Decapoda > Parastacidae > Cherax > Cherax destructor. The sequence goes on from WNWK01006423.1 coordinate 43,723, forward strand.
TCTCACACACATAAGCAAAATCATAAAACTGAAAAATAAAAATAAAAATGTTGAAACCAAAGAGTAGAGAGAGAGAGAGAGAGAGAGAGAGAGAGAGAGAGAGAGAGAGAGAGAGAGAGAGAGAGAGAGAGAGAGAGAGAGAGAAGAGAGAGAGAGAGGGGGAGAGGAGAGGAGGGGAGAGAGAGAGAGAGAGAGAGGGGAGAGAGAGAGAGTGAGAGAGAGAGAGAGAGAGAGAGAGAGAGGGAGAGAGAGAGAGAGGGAGGGGGGAGAGAGTGATACAGACCTGACACACTCCCAAGAGATCATGATCTTGGCCGGGATCAGAGAGCTCCTCTCAGTACAGCAGCTACGTGACCCCCTAAGAGAGAGTCAGCTCCCTGGAGACTCTAGACTTAGTTCTCACTTGTCTGCAAAAAAAAAGGTCTCACGTGTGTACTCAGCTATGAGAATAAACACACGTTAATGAAGAACAAGTCTTTATCACTTTGTGTACGTTCAAATGAGTATGTCTCTCTTGATGACAAGTTAGACACATGTGCAACACATGTGTCTTTATCTGGGAAACATTTCGGCACACAGTGGCTTCATCAGTCCAATAAAGATACCCAAGTGTTGCAGTTGTGTCTAATTTGTCAACTTGTCGGATCTCTGAACCATTCATCTACACCTCTGTCTCTCTCTTGATGTGTCTACACTGAGAGCAACAGTGTATGTACACATATGGGAGTATATCTCAGTATGTATACACCTTGAGTTTACTTTAATCCCAAATATGTTCATATTTAAGGATTAAAGTATTCTTGACTGGTTATGAACAGGTTACGTGGCCATCGTATAGTCTATACGCTTTAAGCCCAATTAAAGCCTTGGATTGAGCTTAGTCAAGTCATACAGAGGATTCATTTTTACGCACTTGCATATAAATACTCATGGAAAGTACTCATGCAATTTAAACCTAAATAATGAAGCGGTAGATCGACTGACATACGAGCTTTATCTCAGTCTCCTTTAATATCTGTAAAACATATTCTGTGTTTTTGAATAAGTTTCACCACTATCTGGCAGTCTGTCAGTTCAGAAAATTTATTACAAGTATCCTCTTCTATTTGGCATCTAGAAGCTATTGTCAAAGGTAGAGTTACTCCAGAACTCAGGCAGTGACTCGTGGGTGACTCCAAAGGAGCCGACTTTGCTTTTTATTTTGATTAGGCTCAAACCACCAAGAACGCTAGACTTTAGACTCTAGCGAAGCAGTCCTGATTGTGGCTAGCTGCTAGTTCAGCAGCCAACAACCCAGCACTCATGTATCAACTTGGAGCCTCATATTGGCCGGGAAAGTAGTCTGGTCCGCCATTAGAAGACACCGAACTTGTCGAGCTTGAGAAAATTGACACCATCAAGAGCATCGGACAGAAGAGTCCAGGGACGCGCCACAATGCACACGCCCAACACAATGACAGGACTACATTCATCCATTTACGGATATTGGAATGGCATCGTCAGGAACCCGGTACTGATCACTTGTACCACACTGATCCTCCTTCTGAAGCCAGTGAAGGGTCATCGTCTGATAAAGACGGGTGTTAGGACTGATCACCTCAAAGCCCAATTGTCAGAGGCAGACGGAGTGATCACGTCAGGCTCAAACTGGAGTACGCACCACCAGTACGAAAGCCACACTTGGCCAAGCATATGAAGAAATAGTAAAAAGTGCAGACGTTTGCAACAAGACTAGTCCCAGAGCTAGGGAGGCATGTCCTATGAGGAAATCTAAGGAAACTCTACATGATGACAGTGGAGAACAGGAGGACTAGATGGGATATGATGACGAAGAACAAAATATTGAGAACTGTCAAGGTGAACAGGAATATAATGTTCCATTGATGGGAAATAGGAATAAGAGGGCACAACCGGAAGTTGAAAACTCGGATGAGGCACAGGGATGTTAGGAAGTATTTCTTCAGCCTTAGAGTTGCCAGGAAGCAGAACAATCTTGAGAGTGAAGTAATGGAGACATGATCGATACAGAGGTAAGAGAAGAGGCACAGCAAGACTCTTCAAGCAGGGACAGAGTGGATCTAGTAGCGACCAGCGAAATTAAGGAGCCAGGAGCTGGGAATCGACCACTGCAACTATATATCAATAAGTACACACACACACACACACACACACACACACACACACACCTTGAGTAGTGCAGATATTGAGGACATCACATATGAAAGGCCCCTCGGGGCCAGTGATCATATGGTCTTAAGGGAGGGGCGAATGAATTCACGTTTTTTTCTTTATTTTGGTCTAATTTCAATGAGATTTTTTACAGTGATTTATACAGCTTTTAAAAACCTATACACTGTCTTTGTTATGATTTTTTGCCTTTAGGTTAGGTAGAAAAAATAAAATGTGCCAAATTTTAGGGGTCACAAAACCAGTAAATTTCTACAAAATTGGGAAGATGTACAATGCTCTAGTTAACATCAGATGAAAGATAAAGGCTCTATAATTGTTGACCCAATCCATTTTAGCAAAAATGTCAGTAGATTCCATTATAAAAAATGTTGAAGTTAGTGATTTTGTTTTTGCCTTTATTTTGTGGGAAAAAAATCAATAAAAACAAAGCTGTAAAAGATATTGGAAATCTTTCATGGGTGGTTGTAGAGCCATCATTACTCAATAACGTGTGAAAAAATCATGACAATCCTATAAATACTTTTCGCAAAACATTACAAACAATGTCAATAACTTATTTCTGAGTTATTAATATATTTTTTTCTGTGAAACTCTATGGATATGGCACGCTAAATCTCAGCGAGTTGCATGCATCAGCACATGTTGAGACCCCAGAGGCCACTGAGGTGGCATGAGTCCCTACACTTGAATGGAGGCATCAGAGATGTTGCTATTTAGAGTTTTTTTAATGAAATAATCATAAAAATTGTAATTTTTGCAGAGACAAAACTAAAAAAAAACACTAATTGGCAACATGTATTATTTATGACAGCAAGCACAACAAAAATACATTTAAGGAAAAAATATACTTGGAAATATGATATAAACAAGTTGATTACACCAAAATGTTGCCAGAATGATGCACTATTTTTTGGTAAGAAAACATTTTTTTCCAAAATTTTTCAATCTTCCTTTCCTAATTTCTGGAACAAGGCTCGAATACACAGTAGAGTTACAAGTGGAGGGGGAAGCAGGAAGGGCTGGACGAATGAAGCCAAACTACAAGAAAGTGGACTACGTGGGCATGAAGAACTTCCTGAACAGGGTTCAGTGGGACAGAGAACTGGCAGGGAAGTCAGTAAACGAGATGATGGAATATATGACAACAATATGCAAAGAAGCTGAAGAGAGGTTTGTACCCAAGGTTAACAGGAATAATGATAAAGCCAGGATGAACCCGTGGTTCACCCAAAGGTGCAGGGAGGCCAAAACCAAGTGTGCTAGGGAATGGAAGAAGTACAGAAGGTAATGGACCCAGGAGAATAAGGAGAGCAGTCGTAGAGCCAGAAATGAATATGCACAGGTAAGAAGAGAGGCCCAACGACAATACGAAAATGATATAGCAGCGAAAGCCAAATCTGACCCAAAGGTGTTGTACAGCCACATCAGGAGGAATACAACAGTCAAGGACCAGGTGATCAGGCTGAGGAAGGAAGGAGCGAAGTTCACAAAAAAACGACCGCGAAGTATGTGAGGAGCTCAACATGAGACTCAAAGAAGTGTTCACAAAGGGGACAGAAGGGACTCCAGAAAGACGCACAGGTGGAGT
>WNWK01006423.1:52500-95000 GCA_009830355.1 Cherax destructor
TTCTTTTCGACCACATCAGTTCTCGCCGAACATCAAAATCTTCTCTCTTACAGGCAAAGTGACCTTCCCTTTTGGTATCAAACGCAAATTAATTCGTTATTATAACATGTAATATTATCTTGATGACCTATATTAATTACTGTGCTGTTTTGATTTGAAATATTTGTTAATGTTCTGTCTGGTTATGTAACATTACTTTTAACAGTTATTTCAATAACGTAATGTTATGTTACGTCCCGTAATATCATGTCAATGAATCTACGAGCATCAATCATGACACTCAGACTTTGAGCATCTAACACCATGTTACACTATTTAACTTCTTTCCAACATTTCTGATTCTTTTCTAACTCTATTCAGCTTCTCTCCAACTCCTTTTATCACACCATCCACCCTATTTTCTAACACCTAATACCATGTAACATATTGGACAACTCTCTTATATCTTTCAACACCTTATATCACTCCTGTCTAACACATTCTAATACAGCTAATACCTTACATACATTCCAAGCCTCTTTGTAACACCTATTACTGCCTAACACTTCATAACATCCCTTGAAGCCCTTTCAAACTCTTTCTAATTCCATCAAAATTTTAGGAGAACTCTAAGCTCCTTTCTAGCACCCTCCAATACCATCTAAAACTACATAACACGCTAAACCGTTTCTAACACCTTCTTATGCTAACACTATCTAACCCCATCTAATACCATTTAGCACCTTGCAATGCCATCTAACACCTCACAGACCACTCTATTTTGCTTTCAAATTCCATATAACATTTTACTGCTTCCTCTAAACCAGGGCGTTCGTCCTTTGCAGGGAATGTGTTCGTGATAGCTGCTATACTGCTTGAGAGGAACCTTCAGTCAGTGGCCAACTACCTAATCCTGAGTCTGGCAGTGGCTGACCTCCTGGTGGCGGCGCTGGTCATGCCCCTGGGGGCTGTCTACGAGGTAAGGGAGAAGGGGAGGAAGGATGGTGGAGAGAGGGGAGGAGCGGAGAGGTGTGGAGAGGGTTAAGAGGAAAGGAATAGGGGAGCACTGCAGTAGCCCTGGTAGACCAGGATAGGCAGGGTTTTCACATACCACAGCCCTTCTCATGTACCTAGTTGCCCAGTTTATTTGTAAAGTTAACCAGGAGCTTGATCTAACTTCCCACTCTGTTCGACTTTTACTACTACCCAAGGCTTTCTACAGCTCCCAGGGTATTAGCTTTGTACATGGACCTAAGGTATTAGTATTTAAAGGTAAAGCTATTCAGCATGTTAGTTTTTCAAGCTACCGGGGACAGTTTTTTTTTTAAGTCTATCAGTGAAGCCACCTGGTAGCTTCTTTCATCTACAACACCACTGATAAACTGGTATTTTCCTATATCCTTTCTGAATCTGAATATATGCTACTTGAATCCACTGTTTCGAGTTCTTTATTGGTTAGATATCCTCAGCACCTTATTTAAATCAACTTTATTTATACCTTCCCCTTAAATACCTGAATCATACACACCTGTGTAACGCATGGTGAGGTATTATTTAGGAAACGTTTCGCTCACCACGAATTTTTTTTAAATCTCAAAACATAAAAGCTGAGAATACATAATCGAGCGGTCAGATGTGGTGAAATAATGTGTATTATGAGTGAGGTAACCTGGCGGCCGTGTTTTGTAAGGGTTGTTATGAATGGTAATGAAACTCCTCAAAGTATCGGAGTCAGTTCATTCCATTTTCTGGAAACCAGTAATGGGAAGTATAATAAAACGCGAATATGACCAGTTGGAAAAAATAAAGTGGATACAAAAAGTTTAAAGCTTATTAAAATTATTATGTAAATGGCTTCGATAATCGTCAAGCTGATGAACTAGACACTTGTGCGACATTTGGGTAACTATTGTGGAAACGTTTCGCCAGACTGTGAATTCATCAGTCCAATACAAAGAAGAACGGCGGCAATGTTGCCTTGCTATATAAGTGATAAAGGAAAACAAACAGAATATGAATTCAAGCTAAGACATACAAAACATTGGTTTCTCCAGCAAGAAGTATGGCACTGTAGTCTGGCTCGAACCCATGGCACTGTAGTCTGGCTCGGACCCATGGCACTGTAGTCTGGCTCGGACCCATGGCACTGTAGTCTGGCTCGGACCCATCATGGTCCAATGTAATGTAAATATAATCACCAAGAAAATATAAGCAGAAGAATCGATCACCTCAAACTAAAGACTGAAATATACACACCCATGACAGAATAGACTTCAGTCCCAATGAAAAGCACACGTCAGTGAACACAGTAGCGTAGTAGAACACAAGGTGGTGGAGCATCTCAGGCACAAGCAGGTGACGAGAAGATAGAGAGAGGGTCCCCGGTATGGCAGGCTCACGCATACATGGAGTCGACTTCCACAGACGAGGAATATAAAGTTGAGACGAAAATAAACAAGATTTTTTTTGGTAAAGTCATCACAACTCTTTCAGCCACTTGAATTTTTCTTGGCTCGCTCAAAACACTTGAGCCCACTGTGTGGGAGAAACGTTGTCAATAAAGGATCGAATTACACTGTATTTGTGCTTATTTTTCCAAGTTAGAACTTTTCGTTAAAAAACTAAGGCACAAAATCAAGACAGGTAATAGATGAAAGTAAAACAATCACAATAAATACACAGAAGAATGAATACTCACCATCATCAGGGAACCACATAGTCAAAAATCTCCCTTAGATTCCTATCCCAGCACTATATCAGAGTGCAGTGTGGAGAGAGGGTGGTAGGTAACACTGGAGTGAGTTAACATACCTGTGAAACAAGCACTTCAACTCTCACACGACCCGCACCACAGTCGTGGTCACATACCCACCAAATGTATGTACGTATATTCAAGTATACTTTCCCTCACACAGTTGTCATGATCAAGCCTTTAGTGTTTTGAACAACTGTATTGCTAAGACATATTAAGGTGGAGTCTAGGTAACAACGCCAGTACAGGTCCTTGTCTTTTATGATGAGTTTAACCTCTTTATACTTCATAAGACGTCTGTTAGTGTTTCTGAATGACACTTGCATTATTACTGTTGTCAGTTCGCCATGTATGTTGATGCTCAGTGATCTCCGTGCCACTGTATCTGGCTCTTTTTTAAAGATATATAACAGATACAACATTCTTAGCAGGATATAAAGTAATGAGGACAGAAATAGGAAATAGGGAGGGAAGGAGTTGCATTGTTAACCAAGAATCTTTGGATTTTAGAAGAGGTGAAAGAGATACACAGAGAAATTAATCAAATAACTACATGGTGAGCACTGTCAAGACTGGGGGACCCCAAGTAGTAGTAGCAGTAGCAGTAACAGTTATGTAAACCTTACAATAAAATGTAAGAAACAAGTGCAGGAATATTATAACAGAACAATGGCTGACACCATAGCTAAAACAACCAGAATGTTTATAAGACAAAAGCAAAGCTATTGTTCATGGAAGATTTTAACCGCAATAACAAACAGACTGAGAGAAATTGAATTCTCATGGGGCCAGAAATATGGTGGACTAAGATGATGGAGGAGCTGATGTAAACTTTTACATGTCAGCATGTCAAGGACCAACAAGAGAGAGAGAGAGAGAGAGAGAGAGAGAGAGAGAGAGAGAGAGAGAGAGAGAGAGAGAGAGAGAGAGAGAGAGAGAGAGACAGAGAGAGGGAGAGAGAGAGACAGACAGACAGACAGACAGACAGACAAAAAGGGATCAGCCAGCAAGACTGGATCTACTTTAACCATAAATACATCTGATATAGGTGAAATAAAATACGAGAGGCCTCTGGATGCTAGCGACCCTACAGTACTAAATTCTGAATACCTTATGGAAGCCAACACTGAGGAAAGAACAGCAGGAGAAACCAGACTTAAGAAGAGAATATTCTGAATGACTGAAACCATTCCTGATTGTAGTGCAAATGAAACGGGAAATGAAACATCAGGTAATGAGATAATGGAGGCAGAAAACACTGGGAGACGTAGGAGACCTTCATGCCCAGAAGATGAAATCAATATTAAACCAACAGAGCCCCTGGGTCAAGTACACATGCAGAGAGCAAAAACCAAATGAGTAGGAGCGGGAATAAATGTAGAAAGTGAAGAAGAGAAAGTAACAGATAAATGAATATAAGAACCAGAAAGAAATATGCAAGGGGAGGAGGAGAAACTGAACGACAATTTGAGAATGACATGGCAATAGAAGCCAAGTTTGAACCAAAATTGCATAGTCACATCAGAAGAAAGACGACAGCACACGACCAGATAAAAAAACTGAAGATGGAATTAGAGCTCACGAGAAGCGACAAGGAAGTCTGTAAGGAGTTAAACAAACGAATGAAAGAGGGATTCTCAGTGGAAATTGGGGCAACACCAGAGATTCAAAGAGAAAAGGTACACTACCAGGTACTGGACACCGTACATACAACACGGGGAGAGGTGAGAAAAAAACACTTTTCAGTTATCTACACTTCAAAAACAATTGGACCCGACAATATGAAAGACAGCGAATGTAGTCCCAATATTTTAGAGAGACGACAGATAAGAATCGTTACACTACGGCCACTATCATTGACACGCTATATAAAGTAACGGATATGATATTCAGAGAGTGGTAGAGCCCTTGGAGATAAGTGGCTTCATATCCAATAACTAGTACGGGTTTAGAGATAACAAATCTTGCCTCACGGATGTGCTGAAGTTCAATGGGAAAGTAAAAGAAGTTAGGCAGGAGAGAGAGTGATGGGCACACTGCCAATTCTTAGTCTCAAAAAAAAAGCAAGACCCTGGGACAAAATTCTTGATGAGCTTGCACGAATAACAGGGAATATGCTGCAGTGTATTGAAAAGTACCTAAAGGGAAACAGACAAAGGAGGAAATTCCGAGAAGCGAAGCCATCCTGAGAAGACGTAACAAGAGAGGTACCACAACAATCGATATTAGCACCGGTATTATTTATGATATATGTGAATGACATAGAAGAAGAGATATAGAGTCAGATGTATCCCTGTTTGCAAATGGTGTAAAATCAGTGAGGAGAATAACCAATGAGGACAGGTAAAAGCTAGAAATGGACGTAGACAATCTATAAGCTTGGTCCGATAAGTGGCTATTTGAATTCAACCTCAGCTAAGGCAAGATTATGAACATTAGAAAAGGGACACGAAGACGAGAAACTGAGTAGAGACTCGTGGGACAGAAGCTGCAAACTAGAGGCACATATCAAGCAAATATGTCACGGTCTTATATACGACTTATGTTAGGTTTGTATGCAGCACCAGAGTGGAACTCTCACCTTATAAATCATGTTAAGAAACAAGCAAATTCAGAAGTGTTCATGAAGACGAAATTAGAAAATAGAAGAACTAGGTTACGCAGATCGATGCCACAGGGTTTGTGGAGTGTAAAAAAATGTATCAGGACAAAGAAAGAAGAATCTTGGTTGATTTAAATGATATTATTGTCGCTCTTGATCCGGGGTCATGGCATATAGGAAACCCACAAGGAAACATGGTAAAAGAAATACAAAATATTCAGTTACATTAATTAGGTGAGCTGGACGGCTGGCCGAGACAAAACAGGTACATGAGGACGGAATTAGATGTTAAAGACATAGGTGAGTTATAGAAATGTCAGGAAGTATTTCTTAAGTCTGGGATGGTCAAGAAATGGAAAGACTTAGAAGAAAGAGTACTGGACGCAGGCTCCATACGGAGTTTTAAAAAAAAAATTGACAAGGTCCATGAGGCTCCTAGGGAGTAAAGACAGTAAGTTAAGAGGGCAGACCCAGGAGCGGTGACTCGACCTTTGCAATCACAAAACGGTCATTAAAAATACGTGAGTACACACACACACACACACACAGATAGCATGGCAAGGACCAACAAGAGAGAGAGAGAGAGAGAGAGAGAAGAAGGGATCAGCCGGTTTCAGAGAATGTAAATACTGTCACAAACCTACTGGAGTTTTATTACACGGTAAGGGAAGTTAGACATGAGAGAGAGAGAGGTGGATAGACTGCATTTTCTTTGACTGCCAAAAGGCCTTCGACACAGTTCCTCACAAGAGGTTAATGCAAAAGGTAGAGGATCAGGCACGCATAACAGGAAAGGCACTGCAATGGATCAGAGAATATCTGACAGGGAGGCAACAACGAGTCATGGTACGTGACGAGGTGGAGTGGGCGCCTGTGACGAGCGGGGTTCCACAGGGGTCAGTCCTAGGACCTGTGCTGATTTTGGTGTATGTGAATGACATAACGGAAGGGATAGACTCAGAAGTGTCCCTGTTTGCAAATGATGTGAAGTTAATGAGGAGAATTAAATCAGTCGACGATCAGGCAGGACTACAAAGGAACCTGGACAGACTACAAGCCTGGTCCAGCAACTGGCTCCTTGAATTTAACCCCGCCAAATGCAAAGTCATGAAGATCGGGGAAGGGCAAAGCAGACCGCAGACAGAGTATAGACTAGGTGGCCAAAGACTGCAAACCTCACTCAAGGAAAAAGATCTTGGGGTGAGTATAATACCAAGCAAATCTCCTGAGGCACACATCAACCAGATAATTACTGCAGCCTACGGGCGGCTGGCAAACCTAAGAATAGCGTTCCAATACCTTACTAAGGAATCATTCAAGACTCTGTATACCATATACATCAGGCTCATATTGGAGTATGCAGCACCAGTTTGAAATCCACACCTGGTCAAGCACGTCAAGAAATTAGAGAAAGAGCAAAGGTTTGCAACAAGACTAGTTCCAGAGCTAAGGGGATTGTCCTACGAAGAAAGGCTAAGGGAAATTGTCCTGACGAAACTGGAGGACAGGAAAGTCAGGGGAGACATGATAACGACATATAAAATACAGCGAGGAATTGACAAGGTGGACAAAGACAGGATGTTCCAGAGAGGGGACACAGAAACAAGGGGTGACAGTTGGAAGTTAAAGACTCCTATGAGTCAAAGGGATGTTAGGAAGTATTCCTTCAATCACAGAGTTGTCAGGAAATGGAATAGCCTAGAAAGTGACGTAGTGGAGGCAGGAACCATACATAGTATTAAGACGATATTTGATAAAGCTCATGGAGCAGGGAGAGAGAGAGAGAGAGTGGACCTAGTAGCTATCAGTGAAGAAGCGGGGCCAGGAGCTATGAATCGACCCTTGCAACCACAAATAGGTGAGTACACATACACACACACACACTCACACACAGTGGATAAAGATAATTTTCACAATTTATTTGTAAATTAAAGAAAATTTAATTTTCCTGAACGGTTTCCTGCCTCAGCCTTAACTGGTAAGAGGATGAGAGAGAGAGAGAGAGAGAGAGAGAGAGAGAGAGAGAGAGAGAGAGAGAGAGAGAGAGAGAGAGAGAGAGAGAGAGAGAGAAATAAAGAAAGAAAGAGATAGATAGAGAGAGCAAGACGAACAGACAGGCAGACGGATAACATGGAAAAGAAAAATAGCTATCTGCTGAGGATTTTAAACTTCTTTCCTGATTAAAATCTATCAACTATTATCTACAAGCGCGACTCAAGGATGGCAAAGCAAAAGGCTCTCTCGCTACCCTTCACCCTTTCCGGCCATTGCCGTCATGAAATAAGGTAAAAACATCCCGTACCGCACTGGATAAGTGTCTGGGAGTTTATACGACAGGTTGGAGTGGGTGGAAGACAAGTTCTACTGTATATATTCCTAACTCACCAACTTGTGTTGCTCCTCTACCACTCAGAGAACTGTGTACCAGGGGTTCGACTTCAAGAAACCACTAGTTCTACATCTGCCTCTAGATACCGCTAGTACTTCAGCTTCACGCTGTTCAAGATTGAAGTTGAACACATCTTCAGGATGTGGGACTGATTCCTTAAAGCCTACTTCTTCAAGGTTGATGGACTGATCACATCATCTTTATCTCTCCTCTGCTTCTGCTGGCTCTCCATTTTCGCTTCCTCTGTATTCGACTGAGGAAGTCTGCTGTGTAAGCGAAAACTTTCGAAATAAAGATACCTAATTGTTGCACATGTGACTTACTTGACCGTGTTGTGGATAAATATTATATTGATACTAGTTCAGCTTGTGGATACCACTGCTAGCTCTACTTGTGGATACCACTGCTAGCTCTACTTGTGGATACCACTAGGTCTTATGGTACCGCTAGTACTTCTGGATAACGCTAGTTTTTCTGGATACCACTCCTTCTTCTGGATACCACAAATTCGTCTTCTAGGTACCACTAGTTCTACGTCTGGGTACCACTAGTTCTACGTCTGGTTACCACTAGTTCTACGTCTGGTTACCACTAGCTCTACTACTAGATGTCGTGCTGCAGGTGGAGGCAAACAAATGGATATCCTAATCAGCATCGGAGCAAACACCAGGATACCAGTGGTCACTGTATGGAGAGAATTTTGACTAGAACAATCCTAAGTCTGCAAAGTGTATTTTCACGTGGTTCTTAAAAGGCTGAAGTGATCTGGCACCAACAACGTTCGTCGGCAGAGTTTTCCAGTGCTCCACATCTCCCTGAGAAAACCCCTTACCTCCCCCACATTTCAAGGGGTTTCATACCACTGTTTCGTGTAACTGTATCGTGCTGCACTTTGAGGAGATCGTACTCTAGCATATCGAACTTGTTCAATATCATGAAGGTTTGCATTAGGGATCCCCCGAAACCTCTGTTTACTGAGTAAGAACAAATTAAGTAATTCAAGTCTTTCTTCATACGTTTTGGTCCTCAACGATGATATGATTTTCGGTGCTTGCTTTTGTATCCTCTCGTGTTTACCTACGTTCTTCATACTATCAGTGGACCTGAACTGGAAAGAAAATATGTGATCTGATAAGATCATTATATAGTACATTGTTTTGTGCTCATGGTTTCCTATTGACATTGATACTTACAGGAAGACATTGCTTGGTATATTGCAGTTCATTGCTTACGACCATTCTCAGGCTTTCCTTGCTCACTGTGTGTGGATGTCCGAATGTTACACTGATATTCTAGATTATTATGTCCATGGTGCATTGTCTGTTTTTTTCAACGTTGAAAATTGATCCGCCAATCTTCTGACCATTGTGGCAGTCTGGCTAGATCTTCTGACCACTGTGATTCTTGGCCAGGACTTCTGACCACTGTGATTACCTGGCCAGGTCTTCTGAACACTGATAGCTTGGCCAGGTCTTCTGACCATTATGATAGCCTGTCCAGGACTACTGACCACTTTGATAGCCTGTCCAGGTCTACTGACCACTGTGATAGCCTGGCTAGGTCTTCTGACCACTGTGATAGCCTGGCTAGGTCTTCTGACCACTGTGATAGCCTGGCTAGGTCTTCTGACCACTGTGATAGCTTAATTTAAACATTTAAAATCCTCTCCCCTCCACTCTTCACATTTTTCCAATCAGAAACTTGAACATTTAAATACTACTCGCTGTTACCTGCCAATACGCCAGTCACAGATCAAGTTCTGGAGACTGTTCCTATTCTCTGAGCCTTTACTCTACTAATCTCCGATGTGGTAGTTTGTCTTCCGCAAGCCTAGGCGCACTACGCCTGTAAGGAATTCTGTTGTCCCAACTTTTTGCAGATGTAGGAGAAAGAAAACTTTAGTAAGTTTTATGATAACTGTGTTGATACGAGGTTAAAAGCTTAATGTATTCCAGGAAGTTAACTACTTTGTCAATAATTATCGTTTCCAGTAGTTTACCCACAACTGATGGGAGGGTAATTAAGAGAGAGAGAGAGAGAGAGAGAGAGAGAGAGAGAGAGAGAGAGAGAGAGAGAGAGAGAGAGAGAGAGAGAGAGAGAAGAGAGAGAGAGAGAGAGAGAGAGAGAGAGAGAGAGAGAGAGAGAGAGAGAGAGAGAGAGAGAGAGAGAGAGAGAGAGAGAGAGAGAGAGAGAGAGAGAGAGAGGACAGAACACGGGAAACTTGCCAAATGAAGTGCAGTAACTTATCCTGGACGCTTCCCAGAGATGAGACTCTGGTGAGGCAGTGGAGAGACTAGGAAGTGAACTGATGCAGGAGGAAGTGGAGGAGGAAATGAAGAGAGGATGTAGCTAAAGAATGATGAAATGATTATGAGGGGAGAGAATAAAGAGAGAGAGAGAGAGGCAGAGAGACAGACAGACAGAGGCAGACTGACAGACAAACAGACAGACAGACAAACAGACAGACAGACAAACAGACAGATAGAGGACAGTGAGAAGTGAGTTTCTACACAAGACGGACAGCCAACAGCAGCTACACTCTGGCTGTTCCCTTCTCCAGAACATCACTTCATCTGAGATCATTTATACCTAGGACGACTCGAGTCGTCCTAGGAACATGTCAGTATGGCATAACGACATCAAAGAAATAAAGCCAGTTGACGAAATGAAATTGCTGGCCCACAGATGGCTCCAACTTCATCCTGTTCGCTATGTGGCTCATAACAATAAAAAAACTTTCAAATGAGTTGATATAGGCAACAGCTCTTAGCCTGAAGCTAAAGTTAGGAACCTTAACCTAACCGTGTATAGGCTTGTGTAAGAGAGAGAGAGACAGACAGAGAGTAAGAGAGGCAGAAGACGAATAGAGGAGGGAGAGGAAGAAAAGAAAGTGGTAATGAACACCAGTAAAAGAAATGATGGAATATGTGACAACAAAATGCAAAGAGACAGAGGAGAAGTTTGTTCCCAAGGTAAACAGAAATAATGGGAAGACCAGAACGAGTCCTTGGTTCACCCAAAGGTGTAGGGAGGCAAAAACTAAGTGCACTAGAGAATGGAAAAAAGTACAGAAGACAAAGAACCCAGGAAAATAAAGAGATTAGCCGAAGAGCCAGAAACGAATATACACAGGTAAGAAGGGAGGCTCAGCGACAATACGAAAATGACATAGCATCAAAAGTCAAGTCTGACCCGAAGCTGTTGTATAGCCACATCAGGTGGAAAACAACAGTCAAGGACCAGGTAATCAGGCTGAGGAAGGAAGGTGGGGAGTTCACAAGAAACGACAAAGGGGTATGTGAGGAGCTCAACATGAGATTTGAAGAAGTATTTACAGAGGAGACAGGAAGGACTCCAGGAATTCAGAATAGGGAGGTACACCAACAAGTGCTGGATGAAATACACACAACCGAGGAGGAGGTGAAGAAGCTGTTATGTGAACTCGATACCTCAAAAGCGGTGGGACCTGAGAACATTTATCCGTGGGTCCTTAGAGAGGGAGCAGAGATGTTGAGTGTCCCACTAACAAAAATCTTCAACACATCCATTGAAACTAGGCAACTACCTGAGGTGTGGAAGATGGCAAATTAAGTCCCAATTTTTAAGAAAGGAGACAGACACGAGGCATTAAACTACAGACCTGTGTCACTGACATGTATAGTATGCAAAGTCATGGAGAAGATCATCAGGAGGAGAGTGGTGGAGCACCTAGAAAGACACAAGCTTATAAACGACAACCAGCACGGTTTCAGTGAAGGAAAATCCTGTGTCACAAACCTACTGGAGTTTTATGACAAGGTAACAGAAGTTAGACACGAGAGAGAGGGGTGGATAGACTGCATTTTCTTGGACTGCAAGAAGGCATTCGACACAGTTCCTCACAAGAGGTTAATGCAAAAGCTAGAGGATCAGGCACACGTACCAGGAAGGGCACTGCAATGGATCAGAGAATATCTGACAGGGAGGCAACAACGAGTCATGGTACGTGACGAGGTGTCAGAGTGGGCACCTGTGACGAGTGGGGTTCCACAGGGGTCAGTCCTAGGACCTGTACTCTTTTTGGTATATGTGAATGATAAAACGGAAGGGATAGACTCAGAAGTTTCCCTGTTTGCAGAAGATGTGAAGTTAATGAGAAGAATTAAATCAGTCGAGGATCAGGCAGGACTACAAAGAGACCTGGACAGGCTACAAGCCTGGTCCAGTAACTGGCTCCTTGAATTTTACCATCCCAAACAAAGTCATGAAGATCGGGGAAGGGCAAAGAAGACCGCAGACAGAGTATAGTCTAGGTGGCCAAAGACTGCAAACCTCACTCAAAGAAAAAGATCTTGGGGTGAGTATAATACCGAGTACATCTCCTGAGGCACACATCAATCAGATAACTGCTGCAGCATACGGGAGGCTGGCAAACCTAAGAATAGCGTTCCAATACCTCACTAAGGAATCGTCAGGCCCATACTGGAGTATGCAGCACAAGTTTGGAACCTACACCTGGTCAAACACGTAAAGAAATTAGAGAAAGTGCAAAGGTTTGCAACAAGACTAGTCCCAGAGCAAAGGGGATTGTCCTACGAAGAAAGGTTAAGGGAAATCGGCCTGACGACACTAGAGGACAGGAGGGTTAGGGGAGACATGATAACGACATATAAAATACTGCGAGGAATAGATAAGGTGGACAGAGACAAGATGTTCCAGAGAAGGGACTCAGAAACAAGGGGTCACAATTGGAAGTTGAAGACTCCTATGAGTCAAAGGGATGTTAGGAAGTATTTTTTCAGTCATAGAGTTATCAGGAAGTGGAATAGCCTAGAAAGTGACGTAGTGGAGGCAGGAACCATACTTAGTTTTAAGATGAGGTTTGATAAAGCTCATGGAGCAGGGAGAGAGAGGACCTAGTAGCAATCAGTGAAGAAGCGGGGCCAGGAGCTATGAATCGACCCCTGCAACCACAAATAGGTGAGTACAAATAGGTGAGTACACACACAAACACACACACACACACACACACACACACACACACACACACACACACACACACACACACATACAACAGGCCTAGTGTCTAATCGCCATGTGCCTAGGACAAAATGGTAACTAACCCCACACACACACACACACATACAACAGGCCTAGGGTCTAACCGACATGTGCCTTGGACAAATGGTAACTGACACAGACACACACACACACACACACACAAACACACACACACACAGACACACACACGCCCCGATGGCAAGGTGGCTAGCGCTCTTGCTTCACGCACAGAGGGCCCGGGTTCAATTCCCGGCGGGGCCGAAACATTTCGAAGTGTTTCGTTACACACACACACACATACATACAACAGGCCTAGTGTCTAATCGACATGTGCCTAGGACAAAATGGTAACTAACTAACTAACACACACACATATATACACACACACACATATACACACTCTCACACACACACACACACATACATACACACTCACACACATACACACACACACACACACACACACACACACACAGGAGATAGAAGGGCCTCCATCAAGGCAGAGAGGTGGGGTACACCATCAAGTGTTGGACACAATACATACAACTGAGGAGGAAGTGAAGAGGCTGCTAAGCG
This sequence comes from Cherax destructor, assembly GCA_009830355.1. Taxonomy (NCBI): domain Eukaryota; kingdom Metazoa; phylum Arthropoda; class Malacostraca; order Decapoda; family Parastacidae; genus Cherax; species Cherax destructor. The sequence continues at coordinate 65,839 of WNWK01006423.1, forward strand.
AACTAGATACCCCAAAGGCGATGGGGCCGGATAACATTTCTCCATGGGTCCTGAGAGAGGAAGCAGAGGCGCTATGTGTACCACTAACAACAATCTTCAACCCATCTATCGAAACAGGGAGACTACCTGAGGTATGGAAGACAGCAAATGTAGTCCAAATTTTTAAAAAAAGGAGACAGACACGAATCACTAAACTACAGACCAGTGTCACTGACATGTATAGTATGCAAGGTCATGGAGAAGATTATCAGGAGAGTGGTGGAGCACCTAGAAAGGAACGAGCTTATCAACGACAGCCAGCTTGGTTTCAGGGACTGGAAATCCTGTGTCACAAACCTACTGGAGTTCTATGACAGGGTGACAGCAGTAAGACAAGGGAGTGAGGAGTGGGTAGATTGCATTTTCTTGGACTGTAAGAAGTCGTTTGACACATTTCCACACAAGAGATTAGTGCAAAAGCTAGAGGGCCAGGCAGGAATAACAGGGAAGACACTGGAATGGATCAGGGAATACCTGTCAGAAAGACAACAGCGAGTCATGGTACGTGGCGAGGTGTCAGAGTGGGTGCCTGTAACGAGCGGGGTGCCACAGAGATCAGTCCTAGGATCGGTGCTGTTTCTGGTATTTGAGAACGACATGACGGAAGGAATAGACTCCGAAATGTCTCTGTTTGCAGATGGTGTGAAGTTGATCAGAAGAATTCAATCGGACGAGGACCAGGCAGAACTACAGAGGGATCTGGACAGGATGCAGGCCTGGTCAGCAACTGGCTCCTGGAATTCAACCCCTCCAAGTGCAAAGTCCTTAAGATTGGGGAAGGGCCAAGAAGACCACAGACGGAGTACAGTCTAGGGGGCCAGAGCTTACAAACCTCACTCAAGAAAAAGGATCTTGTGGTGAGTATAACACTGGGCACTTATCCTTAGGTGCACATCAACCAAATAAATGCTGCAGCATACGGACGCCTGGCAAACTTAAGAACAGTATTCCGACATCTTAATAAGGAGTCATTCAGGACCCTGTACACTGTGTACGTTAGTCCCATACTGGAGTATGCAGCGCCAGTTTGGAACCCTCCCCTATCCAAGCATGTAAGAAAACTAGAGAAAGTGCAAAGGTTTGCAACAAGACTAGTCCCAGAGCTAAGAGGTATGTCCTACAAGGAGAGGTTAAGGGAAACCGACCAGACTACACTGAAAGACAGGAAAGATAGAGGGGACATGATAACGACATGTAAAATACTGAGAGGAATCGACAAGGTGGACAGAGACAGAATGTTCCAGAGGTGGGACACAGCAAGAAGGGGACATAGTTGGAAGTTGAAGACTCAGATGAACCACAGGGATGTTAGGAAGTATTTCTTCAGTCACAGAGTTGTCAGGAAGTGGAATAGTCTGGGAAATGATGTAGTGGAGGCAGGATCCATACATAGGTTTAAGGAGAGGTATGATAAAGCTCATAGAGCGGGTAGAGTGACCGAGTAGCGGCCAGTGAAGAGGCGGGGCCAGGAGCTGTGACTCGATCCCTGCAACCACAACTAGGTGAGTACAACTAGGTGAGTACATAGGTGGGGAGCTCACAAGAAACGATCAATAGGAATGTGAGGAGCTCAACACGAGATTTAAAGAAGTATTTACAAAGGAGACTGGAAGAACTCTGGGAAGACAGAACAGAGGGGCACACCAACAAGGAATATACCAACAAGTGTTGGTGATGAAGCTGCTAAGTGACCTTGATACCTCAAAGGCGGTGGAACCAGACATCTCTCCGTGGGTCCTTAGAGAGGGAGCAGAGACGATGTGTGTGCCACTAACAACAATTTTCAACACCCATGAAACTGGGCAACTACCTGAGGTATGGAAGACGGGAAATGCAGTCCCCATTTTTAAGAAAGGAGACAGAAACGAGGCACTACACTATAGACCAGTGTCACTGACGTGTATATTATGCAAAGTCATGGAGAAGATTATCAGGAGGAGAGTGGTGGAGCACCTGGAACGGAACAAGAATATAAACGACAACCAGCACGGATTCATGGAAGGCAAATACTGTGTCACAAACCTTCTGGAGTTTTATGACAAGGTAACAGAAGTAAGACACGAGAGAGAGGGGTGGGTTGATCGCATTTTCTTGGACTGCAAGAAGGCCTTCGACACAGTTCTTCACAAGAGATTAGTGCAGAAGATAGAGGATCAGGCACGTATAACAGGAAGGGCACTGCAATGGATCAGAGAATACCTGACAGGGAGGCAACAACGAGTCATGGTACGTGATGAGGTATCGCAATAGGCGCCTGTGACGAGCGGAGTCCCACAGGGGTCAGTCCTAGGACCAGTGCTATTTTTGGTATATGTGAATGACATGATGGAAAGGATAGACTCTGAAGTGTCCCTGTTTGCAGATGATGAGAAGTTAATGAGAAGGCAGGACTACAAAGAGACCTACACAGGCTGGACACGTGGTCCAGCGACTGGCTACTTGAATTTAACCCAGCTAAATGCAAAGTCATGAAGATCGGGGAAGGGCAAAGAAGACCGCAGACAGAGTATAGGCTAGGTGGTCAAAGACTGCAAACCTCACTCAAGGAGAAAGATCTTGGGGTGAGTATAATACCGAGCACGTCTCCGGAAGCACACATCAACCAGATAACTGATGCAGCATATGGGCGCCTGGCAAACCTGAGAATAGCATTCCGATACCTCAGTAAGGAATCGTTCAAGACACTGTACACCGTGTACGTCAGCCCCATACTGGAGCATGCAGCACCAGTTTTGAACCCACACCTGGTCAAGCACATCAAGAAATTAGAGAAAATACAAAGGTTAGGCTAAGGGAAATCGGCCTGACGACACTGGAGGACAGTAGGGTTAGGAGAGACATGATAACGACATACAAAATACTGCATGGAATAGACAAGGTGGACAGAGACAGGATGTTCCAGAGAAAGGACACAGAAACAAGGAGTCACAATTGGAAGTTGAAGACTCAGATGAGTCAAAGGGATGTTAGGAAGTATTTTTTCAATCATAGCGTAGTCAGCAAGTGATGTAGTGGAGGCAGGAACCATACATAACTTTAAGACGAGGTATGATGAAGCTATTGGAGCAGAGAGAGAGAGAGGACCCAGTAGCGATTAGTGAAGAGGCAGGGCCAGGAGCTGAGACTCGTCCCCAGCAACCATAATAAGGTGAGTACAACTAGGTGAGTACACACACACACACACACACACACACACACACACACACCCACACACTCACACACACACACACACTGGGCTGCCCCATCTGGGAGATGCATAAGGAAAACAACCAAGGAGATCAGACCCAGAGATATGGAGGGAAGATCTATGAGGAAAGAAGACATGAAGAGGTGAAAGACATTGAGAGTATCATCGCTGTGATAGGAGAGGACATAGACCAAGTGACAAATATTCAGATACTTGGGTGGTAGTCAAGGAAAAAGAACCTCCTAATCAAATTGACATTCAAGACAGAAATGGTACGAAACAAATATCCTGTGCAGGACATCACGGTTATTGGATATCCCAAAATACTAGTGAGTGTACCTCGACGGCAACAGAACACAAAAAGAATAGGAACAGCTCAGTGACAGAGAGTTTTACCTGGAGAGGGTTTCGAAGGCCAACGCCCCCGCGGCTCAATCTGAGACCAGGCCTCATGGTGGATTAGGGTCTGTTCGCATGCTGGCCACATGTGAACTGACGTACGAACCACAACCCGGCTGGTCAGGTACTGGCTTTAGGTGTCTGTCCAGTGCCTTCTTGAAGACAGCCATTGGTCTATTGGTAATCTCCCTTATGTATGCTGGAAGGAAGTTGAACAGTCTTGGGCCCCTGACGCCTATTGTGTTTTCTCTCAGTGTTCTCGTGGCGCCAACTACAGGAATTACGTATTTCCACAAGAAACTGTATACTTCTCGAATTTCAGTGAAAGTAGAATTTTCTAATTTTCGTTACTCCACAACACTAAGTACCATTTTGTTACTGTTATTATCTATGGCAACACTGGTGAAAAGGTTTCTGGATGATAGTTGATCTTTTGTTGTTGTGTTGTGTTCACTGACAACTCTACACTGTTTATTGTATTCCTATAAAACTGTACACATTTTATATTTCCTCAAGATTGTGCACCTTTTCGTATTTCAATAAGAATGGTTTTTACTCAATGGTAAGAAGGTACCAGAGGCAGGAAAGGGAGACAGACCAGGTACTGACAGACAAGGGAGACAGACCAGGTACTGACAGACAAGGGAGACACACCAGGTACTGACAGACAAGGGAGGCAGACCAGGTACTGACAGACAAGAGAGACAGACCAGGTACTGACAGACAAGGGAGACAGACCAGGTACTGACAGACAAGGGAGACACACCAGGTACTGACAGACAAGGGAGGCAGACCAGGTACTGACAGACAAGGGAGACAGACCAGGTACTGACAGACAAGGAGACAGACCAGGTACTGACAGATAAGGAGACAGACCAGGTACTGACAGACAAGGAGACAGACCAGGTACTGACAGACAAGGGAGACAGACCAGGTACTGACAGACAAGGGAGACAGACCAGGTACTGACAGATAAGGGAGACAGACCAGGTACTGACAGACAAGGGAGACAGACCAGGTACTGACAGACAAGAGAGACAGACCAGGTAATGACAGACAAGGGAGACAGACCAGGTACTGACAGACAAGGGAGACAGACCAGGTACTGACAGACAAGGGAGACAGACCAGGTACTGACAGACAATGGAGACAGACCAGGTACTGACAGACAAGAGAGACAGACCAGGTACTGACAGATAAGGGAGACAGACCAGGTACTGACAGACAACAGAGACAGACCAGGTACTGACAGACAAGGGAGGCAGACCAGGTACTGACAGACAAGGGAGACAGACCAGGTACTGACAGACAAGGGAGGAAAACCAGGTACTGACAGACAAGGGAGGCAGACCAGGTACTGACAGACAAGGGAGACAGAACAGGTACTGACAGACAAGAGAGACAGACCAGGTACTGACAGACAAGAGAGGCAGACCAGGTACTGACAGACAAGGGAGGCAGACCAGGTACTGACAGAAAAGGAAGGCAGACCAGGTACTGACAGACAAGAGAGACAGACCAGGTACTGACAGACAAGGGAGGCAGACCAGGTACTGACAGACAAGGGAGACAGACCAGGTACTGACAGACAAGGGAGGCAGACCAGGTACTGACAGACAAGGGAGGCAGACCAGGTACTGACAGACAAGGGAGACAGACCAGGTACTGACAGACAAGAGAGACAGACCAGGTACTGACAGACAAGGGAGGCAGACCAGGTACTGACAGACAAGGGAGGCAGACCATGTACTGACAGACAAGGGAGGCAGACCAGGTACTGACAGACAAGGGAGACAGACCAGGTACTGACAGACAAGGGAGACAGACCAGGTACTGACAGACAAGGGAGGCAGACCATGTACTGACAGACAAGGGAGGCAGACCAGGTACTGACAGACAAGGGAGACAGACCAGGTACTGACAGACAAGGGAGGCAGACCAGGTACTGACAGACAAGGGAGGCAAACCAGGTACTGACAGACAAGAGAGGCAGACCAGGTACTGACAGACAAGGGAGACAGACCAGGTACTGACAGACAAGGGAGGCAGACCAGGTACTGACAGACAAGGGAGACAGATCAGGTACTGACAGACAAGGGAGACAGACCAGGTACTGACAGACAAGAGAGGCAGACCAGGTACTGACAGACAAGGGAGACAGACCAGGTACTGACAGACAAGGGAGGCAGACCAGGTACTGACAGACAAGGGAGACAGATCAGGTACTGACAGACAAGGGAGACAGACCAGGTACTGACAGACAAGGGAGACAGACCAGGTACTGACAGACAAGGGAAACAATGTTGGGTGAAACATCAAGCACAACTGACCACCGCATGAGAAGGATGGGATAATTTTCTTTCATTTTAAATAATTCACGTTAATCACTAAACCCTTATGGGTCATTCAGCGCAAGAGGTGGTGGAGGCTTGATCCTCCATCTGCTGAGCGCAAGACAGACGGGCATCCTATTAATCCACACGGGAGAAACGAAACTTCAGAAAATGTAACAACACCCATTTCAGGCAATTCCTTTATGAGGGTAAGAGAGCTAGAGGGGAAGACAGTAAATGGTGATGATGATGGAACAGGTGACCACGAAGTGCAGGGAGGTAAAGGAGAAGTTCGTGCCAAGAGGTATCAGAAACAGTGGGTAGACCAGAATGAGCCCATGGTTTACCCGGAGGTGTGGAGAGGCCAAAGCCAAGTGTGCTAGAGCTTGTTAAATGTATAGAAGGCAAAGGAATTGGGAAAACAGGGAGTTGAGCGAAAGAGCCTGAAATGAATATGCATGGATAAGGAGAGAGACCCAGCGGCAATACGAGAATGGCATAACATCAGAAGCCAAATCTGACCCAAAATTGTTATACAACGACATTAAGAGGAAAACAACAGTCAAGAGGCAGGTGATTAGGCTGAGGAAGGAAGAAGGGGAGCGACCAGAGAGTATGTGAGGAGCCCAGCTCAAAATTCAGGGAGGTATTCACAGTGGAGACAGAGAAGCTTCCAGCAACCGAGGGAGTAGGGTGCACCAGCAAGTGCTGGACACACTGTACACAACCGATCATGAGGTGAAGAAACTTCTAGATACCTCGCTCGAAGGCAGTGGGCCCAGTTAACATCTCTCCGTGGGTCCTGAGAGAGGAAGCAGATGCACTGTGTGTGCCACTTACAAAAATCTTCAATACATCGACTGAAACAGAGCACCTGCCTAAGGTGTGAAAGACAGCTAATGTAGTCACTATTTTTAAGAAAGGATAAAGATTATCAGCAGAAGAGGGGTGGAGCCCCTAAAAAGGAATGGGTTCATACATGACAACCAGCATCACTTCATGGAAGGGAAATCCTGTATCACAAATCTTCTATGATAAGGTAATAGAAGTAAGACAGGAGAGAGAGAGAGAGAGAGAGAGAGAGAGAGAGAGAGGAGAGAGAGAGAGAGAGAGAGAGAGAGAGAGAGAGAGAGAGAGAGATATGGATTGACTGCATCTTTTTGGACAGTAAGAAGGCTTTCGATACAAGCAGGAACAGCAAGGATAATAATGCAATGGATCAGGGAATACCTGACAAGAAGGAAACAACATGTGTTGGTACGTGATGAGGTGTCAGAGTGGGTACCTGTGTCGAGTGGGTTCCTCAAGAGTCAGTCCTAGGTCCGGTTGTGTTTCTAGTATATGTGAATGATATGACAGAAGGGATAAATTGCAGACGATGTGTGGCTAATGAGAAGAATGGAAGTGGACGAGGATCAGGTAAGTCTACAAGGAGATCTGGACAGGCTACAAGCCTGGTCCGTCAAACGGCTCCTGAAGTTTAACCTCAACAAGTTTAAAGTCATGAAGTTTGGGGAAGGACAAAAGAAGATCGCAGACGGAGGACAGCTAAGGAGGTCAAATACTGCAAAACTCATTCAAGGATAAGGATCTTGGACTGAGCAGGGTTCCAGAGGTAAACAGGGTGCCAGAGGTAAACCAGGGTGCTAGAGGTACGGCCGTCCATCATAGTAGGAGCTGCCAGAAGCACCGGATTTTTTCTCCAACACGCAAGTTATATTTTTTTGTATCAAACTGATCATTATTACTCTGTTTAATCATCTTCCAGTGGTCTGTCTCGCATAACCCAAATACTCCCTACAGGTGTAGACAAGGACACACAAACTAGCAATACCACGGTAGCTAGTAAACAGGGGGATGCCCTGGGAAATACTGAAAATAAATTACCAGAAACAACAGATGAAGGCTCCATTGTTAGCACTAGTGCCGAAGATAGAAACGAGACAGGAATACACACACCAATAGGGAATACAATGGGGAACACAGTCACAAAAAAAACAGGGCAAACGGAAACCATGCCTATGTGAATATTATGCACTTGGTATCTGCAGGCATGGAATATCTGGGAAAACAGATGGGACATGCAATTATGACCACCCCATAAAATGACGTGCCCATATGACAACAGGAAAATGCAAATTCCCTTCCTGTAAGCTTTTCCACCCTGAAATGTACCACTCATCAGTTCAGGAAAGACAATGCTATAACTTATATTGTCAGGCACACCACCTAAAGGGTACAAGACGACACAGAACATCCAGACCATGGCAAAACCTGGGTAGCCACAGCCACTCCGGAGAGAGAGGTTTTTTAGCGCCAGGAAGAAAAAAAAGCTGGCAGGAAATGACAGAAATCGTACACCAACTGCAATCATTTCTGGAGTGGAATCACAGTCAATGGCCTCCACTCCAGAACAACAGATATTAGTGCCAGGAAAAAAGACTCCCCCCCTTACCACCAATACCACCAATCCAACGACATTCATCTTTGAAAATATACAGGGTCTAAAGCCAGCAACGAACAACAAGATACCTTACATCCGTGGACTGCTTACAGAGTCAATTGCTATGTTTGCGGCTTTCACATAGACCCACATAAAGGATCACTTGGCCGATGAAATATGGATCCCGGGCTACAACCTATACAGATGTGACAGAGTGAACAGGAAAAAGGGTGGGGGGGAGGTTTGGCCTGTATATCACAGAGTCACTTATATGTTCAGAACTACTAAATGCCTCAAATGATGTAGTTGAAGTATTAGCAGTAAAGATCGAGAATCAAAACCTGGTCATCATGGTTGTATACAAGCCTCCGGATGCATCGTCCCAACAATTCCAGGAACAGCTTCTGAAAATTGACCACTGTCTGGAAAACCTTCCAGCTCCTGCCCCCAACATCTTGCTCCTGGGGGATTTCAATCTAAGGCACCTAAAATGGAGTAATATTGCAAACAATGTGGTAGACACACAACCCGCACATAGAAGAGAGGAGCTTACGACGACGTTTCGGTCCGACTTTGACCATTTTTTTTGTAAATAGTCCAAGTCGTACCGAAACGTCGTCGTAAGCTCCTCTCTTCTATGTGCGGGTTGTGTGTGTATTGTTCCAGTCACGGTATTGTGCCTTTTTTGTTATAAACAATGTGGTAGCAGAGATAACACCAGGAGGCAGCTCAGATGAAAACTCGTACACACAAGAACTTATAAATCTCTGCACCAAAATCACCTTAAACCAGCAAATAGTAGAGCCTACAAGATTAGAGAATACACTGGACCTCATCTTCACTAACAATGATATTCTGATACGAAATGTCATCATATCAAAAACAATATACTCAGATCACAACATAATAGAGGTCCAGACATGCATGCGGGGAGCCCCAGATCGACAAAATGTGATCAGTCGCGAGGGAGCCTTCTCCAAATTCAACTTCAATAACAAAAACATAAGGTGGGACCAAGTAAACCAAGTCCTAAATGATATAAACTGGGAAGATAGCCTAAGCATCACGGATCCTAACCTATGTCTAGAACAAATTAACTCTGTGGCACTTGAGGTTTGCTCAAGGCAAATTCTTTTAAGGAAAAGAAGGAGAAGAAGTAAACTAGAAAGAGAGAGGCGCTCCCTATACAGGCGAAGGCAAAAAATAACGGAGCAGCTACAAGAGGCCAATATATCTGAAATACGTAGGGAGACACTGGTCAGAGAAATTGCAAACATTGAATTAAAACTAAAGAAATCTTACAGGAATCAAGAAACGCAGGAAGAACTAAAAGCCATAAATTAAATTGAAAGAAACCCAAAGTATTTCTTTTCTTATGCCAAATCAAAGTCGAGAACAACATCCAGTATTGGGCCCCTACTTAAGCGGGAGGGGTCCTACACAGATGACACCAAGGAAATGAGTGAGTTACTAAAGTATGACTCAGTTTTTAGCGAGCCGCTAACCAGACTGAAAGTCGAAGACCTAAATGATTTTTTTATGAGAGTGCCACAGAACTTGGTAGACGCAAGCCTATCTGACATTACCCTGACGCCAAATGACTTCGAAAAGGCAATAAATAACATGCCCATGCACTCCGCTCCAGGCCCAGACTCATGGAACTCCGTGTTCATCAAGAACTGCAAGAAGCCCCTATCACGTGCTTTAAACATCCTATGGAGAGGGAGCATGGACACTGGGGTCGTCCCGCAGTTACTAAAAACAACAGACATAGCCCCACTCCACAAAGGGGGCAGTAAAGCAATAGCAAAGAACTACAGACTAATAGCACTAACATCCCATATCATAAAAATCTTTGAAAGGGTTATAAGAAGAAAGATCGCCACTCATCTAGATACCCATCAATTACACAACTCAGGGCAGCATGGGTTTAGAGCAGGTTGCTCCTGTCTGTCCCAACTACTGGACCACTACGACAAGGTTCTGGATGCTCTAGAAGACGAACAGAATGCAGATGTTATATACACAGACTTTGCAAAAGCCTTTGATAAGTGTGACCATGGTGTAATAGCACACAAAATGCGTGATAAAGGAATAACAGGAAAAGTTGGTAGATGGATCTATAATTTCTTAACAAGTAGAACACAAAGAGTAGTAGTCAACAGAGTAAGGTCTGAGGCGGCTACAGTGAAAAGCTCTGTTCCACAAGGCAAAGTACTCGCTCCCATCCAGTTCCTCATCCTCATATCGGACATAGACAGGGATATAACCCACAGTGCCGTGTCTTCCTTTGCAGATGACACCCGAATCTGCAAGACAGTGTCCACTGTTGAAGACACTGCAAGACTCCAAGCAGACATCAACCAAATCTTTAAATGGGCTGCAGAAAAGAATATGAAGTTCAATTATGAGAAATTGCAATTACTCAGATATGGAAAACGTGAGGAAATTAAAATCTCCTCGGAATACAAAACAAATTCCAACCACACAATAGAGCGAAAAACTAATGTCAAAGACCTGGGAGTGATCATGTCAGAGGATCTCACCTTCAAGGACCATAACACCGTAGCAATCGCATCTGCTAGAAAAATGACAGGATGGATAATGAGAACCTTCAAAACCAGGAATACCAAGCCCATGCTGACACTTTTCAGGTCGCTTGTTCTATCTATGCTGGAATATTGCTGCACACTAACAACACCTTTCAAGGCAGGTGAAATTGCTGACCTAGAAAATGTGCAGAGAACCTTCACGGGACGCATAACTGCGATAAACCACCTAGAACGCAGGAGGGAGAGATACATTATTATATACACTTGGAAAACTCTCGAGGGATTAGTACCAAACTTGCACACGAGAGTCACTCTCTACGAAAGCAAAGACTCGGCAGACGATGTAACATCCCCCCAATGAAAGGTAGGGGTGCCACTAGCACGCTGCGAGACATCACAATAAGTGTCAGGGGCCCAAGACTGTTCAACTGCCTCCCAGCATACATCAGGGGGATCACCAACAAACCCCTGGGTGTCGTCAAGCAGGCACTGGACTGTACCTGACCAGCCAGGCTGTGGTTCGTACGTTGGACTGCGTTCGGCCAGCAGTAACAGCCTGGTTGATCAGGCTCTGATCCAATATGAGGCCTGGTCACAGACCGAGCCGCAGGGGCGTTGACCTCTGGAACTCTCTCCAGGTATACTCCAGGTAGCATCATACCGAGCTCATCTAAGGAACACATCAACCAAATGACGTCTGTAGGATGTGGGAGCCTGACAAACTTAAGAATAGCGTTTCGACATCTAAGTAAGGAGTCATTCAAGACACTGTACGCTGTGTTCAAGCCCACATTGGAATATGCAGCACCAGTATGGAAACCACACATGGTCAAACACGTCAAGAAATTAGAGAAAGTGCAAAGGTTTTTCAACAAGGAGAGGAGAGGTTAAGGGAAATTAACCTGACGACAATGGGGGACAGGAGGGACAGGGAGGACATGATAACGACGTATAGAATGCTGAGAGGAATTGACAAGATGCATAGTGATAGGATGTTTCAGAGACGGGACATATCAACAAAGGGTCACAACTGGAAGTTGAAAACTCACATGAGTCACAGGGAAGTTAGGAAGTATTTCTTCAATCATAGTTTTGTCAGGAAGTGGAACAATCTGGGGAGTGATGAAATGGAGGCAGGATCTATAGCTTTAAGAGTGGACCTAGTTGCGACCAGCGAAGAGGCAAGGCCAGAAGGAGCCACAACTAGGTGAGTACACACACACAGGAGTCATAGGAAGTCATTCAACACTCTGTACACCGTGTACGTCAGGCCTATATTGGAGTATGCAGCACCAGTATGGAACCCTACACCTGGTCAAGCATGTTAAGAAATTTGAGAAAGTGCAAAGGTTTGCAAGAAGACTAGTCCCGAGTAGAGATTAAGGGAAATCATCCTAACGACACTGGAGGACGGGAGGGATAAGGAATACATGATAACTTATAAAATTCTGAGAGTAATTCATAAGTTGGCTAATGACAGAATGTTTTATAGATGGAACAAAGCAAAAAAGGTAACAATTGGAAACTGAAAACTTAGATGAGTCACAAGGATATTAGGAAGGATATTAGGAAGTGGAGCAATTTGGAGAGTGATGTGGTGGAGGCAGGATCTATACATAGCTTCAAGAAGACGTACAATAAAACTATTGGAGGAATTAGAGAGTGGGCCTTGTTACAACCAGCGAAGAGGCGGGGTCAGGAGCTATGACTTGACCCCTGCAACCACAAATATTTGAGCAAAACTAGTTGAGTACACACACACACACACACACACACACACACACACACACGCACACACACGCACACACACGAGCAGACAATCTGAGCCTCACAGTATAAACACAGGAAGACCATCTGTGACGGTGGTCAGTCATCAAGGAGTGATGGCCCAAGGGATTGCCTTCAGTCTCAGCCATTTTCCCGAACCATTGTTCCACTCACGAGTGTACACAGCTGAGGGGAGTGTGAGGGAAGAAGAGGGTGAGGGGAGACGAGGGTGAGGGGAGACGAGGGTGAGGGGAGACGAGAGCAAGAAGGAAGAAAGCAGAGAGGACTTTTTAACAGTGAACAATGAGAGGTATAGGTGAATGATCCTAGCTTTACCTGAACTATATATATATATATATATATATATATATATATATATATATTATATTTATATATAAATTGCCAATCCTGCCGGCGTGGAGGGAGGGAGCCAATTTGTGGTGCTCCATACATTTTGTGTGCAAACGAAGAACCAACATGTTTGACATGTTTGGCAAACCTCTGCATCAGACCGTTGCTTCTGTATCAGTGAAAGTGCAGTGTGCATGTTGGGAGTTAAGTAGTGGGGGTGATGTTGAGGGGATCCTGCCAGCGGAGGTGTGGGGGAGGTTTGTTTACCCTCTGTTCGGCCTGGGTGGGGGGGGAGTGGTCACTCAGGACTCCGTCATTGGATGATGAACAGAAGAACACCTCGGTTAACAGTGAGAACACAGTGATTAGCTTGCCAAATGGCGAGGATTTTTCTAAATAGAATGATAAGTGTATTATAGAAACTTGTTTGGATTGGCCTCTTGTAAGTTGCACTCTGGGCAAGCACTGTTGACACCGACACTCTGAGACTTCTCTCAGACTTACAAGTGGCTATGGTACAAATTTCTATCTAATTGCAGTAAGGGGAATCCCACGCTACCTACACAATACTGGAAGGGAGATTACTTACTTGAAAGAAAAGGGTGGGTATATGTCCTGGTCTTCCTTATATATAACCCCTCCCAACACCATGTGCAGTGGAGAAACTTTGTCTGCAAAAGATGGGGTAATTAGTGTCCTGCCTGCACCTCAGAGTTCTCTGGTTACTAGGATGTCCCTTGAGTAATATATGCAGTAAGTAACACTAGCTTCCAGACTGAACTTAAGAGACGACGCTGGTACATACCAACACAAAGGTTTCCGTCTGCTTAAGACCCACAGATAACTTCACTAACGTTTCCCCCAGAAACTGGCCAGATACTGAGAGAAAGAAAGCCTAGTCTTACTGTAATGGGTCTGGATGGAGGCAGATTTCCACGGTACTTCGGGATCTCCTCCAGGGCCCCAGGACAGATGTTGGGTCACGTGGGGGGTGCTGCCTAATTTCAGCACGTCTTGTTCGTGTGGAGTCTGGTCTGGGAAGGACGTAGGTCACAATTTCTGACTACCACACTGCCTAGATTCAAGTGTGGGCTGCCAGTTGTCTCTAGCTAACATAACCTAATGCTTGCCTATTCCGGCCTATAACTACCTATATTAGGGTGCTAGAGCTACACTATTAATACCTAACGTTGCCTTAATGATCTTACTATTAGTTTCTATCTGTACAAACTTGCCTAGGTGTTCCTAGGTGGATAAATCTATCAATTAAAATATACACAATAGTCACCTTCAAAAGCTGGAGTGTGTAGTTGTTTTGGTTGGGAGTGTGGGTTTATAAACTCCGAGGGCCGATCCACGGTATGTAAGGCTTTTACGGCTCACTTACCCTGTGGAACTTTTAGTGACTAAAAAAGTTTCCACATGTATAACAATTAGCAAAATTTAGTGATATGCATCGTTAGTGAACACATAGGGCCACTCCCATCGCCCCCCATCCCTGGTCCCCTCCCCACATCCCAGTCTAGGCCTACTGACTTCCTGACCAAGGGTGTTGCCGTTTAGTGCCCCACCAATTACTCGCACTCCCACTCCCAACTCCTCCACCCTCATCCCTCATGCATCCATGCTGTCCTTCACCTGTTACCCCATAGCTGGCGCCCTCCCACCCCCACGATGTCAGCAATGTCACAAGAAGTGCTGGGTTCCCAGGAATCTCCACGACAGATCCAACGCCGTGGAATCCGTCCACGAGGCAACTGCCAGGTGTGCCACAGGGTATGTGCACTCAATCCCTCAACTGGCAGCATCCGTGCACACAATGGATGTCTAGGCTCCAGGAGGGCTCCAAATGAGAACAGCCAACAGGCCTTCCCAGCAGACAGAACTGACAGCTACCCCAACTTCACCTCTACAGAGGACCTAAAATCTGAAATCAGATTAACATCCACCAGGACGCTGACACACATCCCCAAAGCAGCTCGCCATCACAACAGCCGGATGCCCAGCAGTAAGGGAACCACCCCAAATATGCAGATCTGATGGCAGCCAGAAGCGTCTAGATGGTATCACCCTTCAAGCCTGGACAGACGGCAAGCAGGTGGTGTGGGACTACGCATGTGCATCTACACCAGGGAGGAAGGAGGGGCAGCTGCCACCTTCAGGGAGTCCCAGAAGTCGAGAAAATATGGAGAACTTGCCCATCATTATATATTTGTTCCCATAGGCTCAGAGACCCTTGGCTCATGGGGAAAGAGTGCATCTAAGTTTCTCAAGGAGCTGGGCAAAAGACTCAACAGGGTAACTAGAGATCCCAGGGCAGCTAGTTTCCTGTTCCAGCGACTCAGCGCTGCTGTTCAGAGGGATAATGCATGCTGTATTCTGGGCACGCGCACCAGCTCGGAAGAGCTGGATGAGATTTTCGCATTATAATCAGTGACAAACATGTAACAATATGTACTAGACATGTATCTCTCACACCTCATGTACTGTATATGCCATCTATATATCAACAATGTATCTCTTAAATCTTTTGTACCATATTATGTAATATATATATATATATATATATATATATATATATATATATATAAGAGGCGAGTCAAAGCAGCATGGGTTCGAGTCCTTGGCTAGTCGCAGTGTTGTTATTGATCAACACCACTCGTTCGTGGTTATAATATATATATATATATATATATATATATATATATATATATATATATATATATATATATATATATATACATACATACATATAAATATATGAATATATATACCGTGCCGAATAGGAAAAATTTGCCGAATAAGGCAAGAAGAGCCTTAAATTATTGTAAACTTATGTAAAATATATTTAGTTGGATTAGACAAAATTATTAATTTTTGCATTGACATAATTGAAAAAAATATATCTTGAAACATTTAAGAGAATTTTTTTTAGGAAGGACTTAATTTTAAATGAGTTCTTGCTAATTAACCAATTTTACCTATTCGGCACGACACACACACACACACACACATATATATATATATATATATATGTATATATATATATATAAATTTATATATATATATATATAAATTTATATATATATATATAAATTTATATATATATATATATATATATATATATATATATATATATATATATATATATATATATATATATATTCTCCATGGGGAAGTGGAACAGAATTCTTCCTCCGTAAGCAATGCGTGTCGTTAGAGGCAACTAAAATGCCGGGAGCAAGGGGCTAGTAACCCCTTCTCCTGTATACATTAGTAAAGTTAAAAAGAGAAACTTTTGTTTTTCTCTTTGGGCCACCCCGCCTTTGGTGGGAAACGGCCGTGTTGAAAGAAAGAAAAGATATATATATTATTTGTTCATTTATTAACACATCAGCCGATTCCCACAAAGGCAGGTTGGCTCGAAAAAGAAAAACTTTTATATTCATTCACTCCATCACTGTTTTGCCAGAGGCGTGCTTACACTACAGTTATAAAACTGCAACATTAAACATCCCTCCTTCAGAGTGCAGACACTGTACTTCCCATCTCCAGGACTCAAGTCCGGCCTGCCGGTTTCCCTGAATCCCTTCATAAATGTTACTTTGCTCACACTTCAACAGCATGTCAAGTATTAAAAAACATTTGTCTCCAATCACTCCTATCAAATACGCTCACTCATGCTTGCTGGAAGTCCAAGCCCTCACACACGAAACCTCCTTTCCCTCTCCCTCCAACCTTTCTTAGGCCGACCCCTTCCCCGCCTTCCCTCCACTACAGATTGATAGTATCGAAGTCATTCTATTTTGTTCCTTCCTCTCTACATGTCTGAACCACCTTAAAAACCCATCCTCAGCAATCTGGATAATAGTTTTGGTAATCCCGCACCTCCTCCTAATTTCCAAACTCCGAATTCTCTGCATTATATTCACACCACACATTGACTTCAGACATGACATCTCCACTGCCTCCAGCCTTCTCCTTGTTGCAATATTCACAACCCATGCTTCACACCCATATAAGAGTGTTGGTATAACTATACTCTCATACATTCCCCTCTTTGCTTCCACGGACAAATTTCTGTCTCCACAAACTCCTCGGTGCACCACTCACCTTTTTCCCCTCGTCAGTTCTATGATTTACGTCATCTATCATAGACCCATCTGCTGAGACGTCCACTCCTAAATATCTGAATACATTCACCTCCTCCATACTCTCTCCCTCCAATCTGATATCCAATCTTTCGTCACCTAATCTTTATGTTATCCTCATTACTTTACTCTTTTCTATATTCACTTTAAATTTTCTTCTTTTTCATACCCTACCAAACTCACCTTTTAACCCCACACCTTATGCCAAGACCTGCGCATTCACACCTCTTACAACCCCATCTATAAATATATTGAACAACCATGGTGACATCACACATCCTTGTCAAAGGCCTACTTTTACTGGGAAATAATCTCCCTCATACATACTCTAACCTGAGCCTCACTATCCTCGTAAAAACTCTTCACTGCTTTCAGTAACCTACCTCCTATTCCATACACCTGCAACATCTGCCATATTGTCCACCAATCCACCCTGTCATAAACCTTTACCAAATCCATAAATGCCACAAAAACCTCTTTACCCTTATGTAAATACTGTTCACCTATATATTTCACTGAAAACACTTGGTCTACACACCCTCTACCTTTCCTAAAACCTCCTTGTTCATCTGCTATTCTACTCTCCGTCTTACTCTTAATTCTTTCAATAATAACTCTACCATACACTTTACCAGGTATACTCAGCAGACTTATTCCTCTATAATTTTGCACTCTCTTTTGTCCCCTTTCCCTTTATACAAAGGAACTATGCACGCTCTCTGCCAGTCCCTAGGTACCTTACCCTCTTCCATATATTTATTAAATAATAGCACCAACCACTCCAAAACTATATCCCCACCTGCTTTTAACATTTCTATCTTTATCCCATCAATCCCAGCTGCCTTACCCCCTTTCATTTTACTCACTGCCTCACGAACTTCCCCCACACTCACAACTGGTTCTTCCTCACTCCTACAAGATGTTATTCCTCCTTGCCCTACACACGAAATCACAGCTTCCCTATCTTCATCAACATTTAACAATTCCTCAAAATATTTCCTCCATCTTCCCGATACCTCTAACTCTCTATATCATAACCCTCCTGTCAAATCCATTCGCTCCCTAGGCTTCCTCAACTTATTAATCTCACTCCAAAACGTTTTCTTATTCTCAAGAAAATTTGTTTATAACATTTCACCCAATCTCTCATTTTCTATCTTTTTACATTACTTCACCACTCTCTTAACCCCTCTTTTTCTCTCCATATACTCTTCCCTCCTTGCATCTCTTCTACTTTGTAAAAACCTCTCATATGCTAACTTTTTCTCCCTTACTACTTTCTTTACATCATCATTCCACCAATTGCTCCTCTTCCCTCCCGCACCCACTTTCCTGTATCCACAAACTTCTGCTGAACACTAACACTAGATTTTTAAACCTACCCCATACATCTTCATCATATTTGTCTATACTCTCACTAGCCCATCT
Source organism: Cherax destructor (assembly GCA_009830355.1). Lineage (NCBI taxonomy): Eukaryota > Metazoa > Arthropoda > Malacostraca > Decapoda > Parastacidae > Cherax > Cherax destructor. The sequence continues at coordinate 84,489 of WNWK01006423.1, forward strand.
TTGTTCCAATAGATGTTTATATCTTATCCTAACTGCCTCCTCCTTTAATTTATAAACCTTCTCCTCTCTCTCTTACCTTTTACTCTCACTATAGCTACAACTAAAAAATTACGTGATATATATATGGCCCCTTTATAAACATGAACATCCTGAAGTCTACTAACCAGTCTTTTATCTACCAACAAGCTACTGTCATTACGCACTATATCATATCTTATATACTTATTATTAATTTATTTTAAATATGTATCTTTTCTATACAAAGTTCAATCAAAGCCCCTTCCCCCTCTTTATCATTTACACCTGGCACCCCAGACTTACCTGCCACACCCTCTTTAACCGTTTCTCCCACTTTAGCATTTAGGTCCTCTACTGCAATTACTCTCTCTCTTGGTTCAAAACATCCTAAACACTCGCATCTCCCAAAATCTTTATCTTTCCTCTACACTCCTCTTTTCTCCAGGTGCATACGCACTTACTATAACTCATTTTTCGCATCCCACCCTTATTTTTATCCACATAATCCTTGTATTTATACATTTAAATTCCCACATCTCCTTCCATAACTGATCCTTCAATATTATTGCTACCTCTAACTCTCTCAGATATATATATATATATATATATATAGGTGTCCGCAAGTCATCTCAGATTGCTCTACCTGCTTTCCTGTCTTCATGCATTGCATCCAGAGGGCTTGTAGCAGCAATTCTCCCTGAACATCTTAGGGACACGATTGGAATCCATGAACAAAAGTTCGTTGATGGAGCCAGGATCTGGGATAACCTAACAGGCTCTGAAACCAGGCCTGCTCCCCCCAACAACTACAAACAGTCGCACTGGGATGGCCCAATAGTAGAGAATATAGCCTCAGCAATGCTTCAGAGTGTGTCAGGGAAGGATAGAGCCCGCCTACTTGCAGTGAGAGCTCCTCATGCAGGGGACTTTCTTTTGGCTGTTCCCAACTCCAGCCTTGGCACACGCCTCGACCCACAGACCATCCGCATTGGTGTTGCCCTTCGACTTGCCGCCCCTATTCTCGCCGAACACAGGTGTATTTGTGGCAGTGAAGCAGCAGACCGATTCGGGTACCATGGTCTTGTGTGTCGTAAATCCGAGGGAAAGATTGCAAGACATGAAGAGGTTAATAACATTATCAAGAGGAGCCTCACAACAGCCGGATGCCCAGCAGTAAGGGAACCACCCCAACTATGCAGATCTGATGGCAACCAAAAGCGTCCAGATGGTATCACCCTTCAAGCCTGGACAGACGGCAAGCAGGTGGTGTGGGACTACACATGTGCATCTACCTTGGCTGATACCTATCTCCAGTACACCAGGGAGGAAGGAGGGGCTGCTGCCACCTTCAGGGAGTCCCAGAAGTCGAGAAAATATGGAGAACTTGCCCATCATTATATGTTTGTTCCCATAGGCTCAGAGACCCTTGGCTCATGGGGAAAGAGTGCATCTAAGTTCCTCAAGGAGCTGGGCAAAAGACTCAACAGGGTAACTAGGGATCCCAGGGCAGCTAGTTTTCTGTTCCAGCGACTCAGCGCTGCTGTTCAGAGGGGTAATGCATGCTGTATTCTGGGCACGCGCACCAGCTCGGAAGAGCTGGATGAGATTTTCGCATTATAATCAGTGACAAAGATGTAACAATATGTACTAGACATGTATCTCTCACCTCGTGTACTGTATATGCCATCTTTATATCAACAATGTATCTCTCAAATCTTTTGTACCATATTATGTAATAAAACATATATATATATATATATATATATATATATATATATATATATATATATATATATATATATATATATATACTATATATATATATTTTTTTTTTATAATATATATATATAGGATGGGGTTCACCTCTGGTGCAAATTGTGGGACCCATAGCCTCGGAGAAGTGGATAAAAAGGCATCAAGGAAGAATATTTGGATTTCTTCCTGAAGCCGTTTGAATATTCCACTTCTCCTACCACCCCATCCTATATACATACATACATACATATAAATGCTTTATTAATAGACAGAATACATCTATATATATATATATATATATATATATATATATATATATATATATATATATATGTCGTGTCTATTAGGTAAAACTGGCCAATTAGCAAGAACTCATCTAAAATTAAGTCCTTTTTATAATTTTCTCTTATACGTTTAAAGATACATTTTTTTCATTTATGTTAATGTAAGAATTTATAATTTTGTACCAAGAGAAACTTTGAAAACCTACCTAACCTTATTACAACAAGCGCAATTTAATTTAGCCTAACCCAACTAAATATATTTTAGATACGTTAACATTAATTTAATAATAAACAAACACAATGAAATATATTTTTTCGTTATGTTCAGAATGATTTTGGCGAAATTATTGCATACACAAATTTTCACTTGTCTTATATGGCAAGGTGAGCGTTGCTATTTAAGGCAAAATCGAAGTTTTACCTAATCGGCACGACATATATATATATATATATATATATATATATATATATATATATATATATATATATATATATGTCGTGCCGATTAGGTAAAACTGGTTAATTAGCAAGAACTCATCTAAAATTAAGTCCTTTCTAAAATTTTCTCTTATACGTTTAAATATATATTTTTTCATTTATGTTAATGTAAGAATTTATAATTTTGTACCAAGAGAAACTTTGAAAACCTACGTAACCTTATTACAACAAGCACAATTTAATTTAGCCTAACCCAACTAAATATATTTTAGATACGTTAACATTAATTTAATAATAAACAAACACAATGAAATATATTTTTTCGTTATGTTCAGAATGATTTTGGCGAAATTATTGCATACACAAATTTTCACTTGTCCTATATGGCAAGGTGAGCGTTGCTATTTAAGCCAAAATCGCAAGTTTTACCTAATCGGCACGACTATATATATATATATATATATATATATATATATATATATATATATATATATATGTCGTGCCATTGGCCTTCTGCGTCCCATCATATCTTCTAGAGGTTCTGTATCTTATTCTCTTGCTTCTTGGCTAGCCAAAACCCTCACTCCCTTTCTAGGTACTTTTTCTCCTGCCCACCTTCGTCACTCTCAAGACTTCATCGAACGGGTTCGCTCTCTCCCGACCTGTAAGATGCTTAGTCTTGATGTCGAGTCCCTCTTCACTAATGTCCCTCTGGATGATGTCCTTAATTTTCTCAGAGAGAAGGCCAATGAAGGGTTACTTCATCTCCCTATACCTACTGATGTCTTTCTTGATCTTATCCGCCTTTGTGTGGACTCTAACTCCTTTTCCTTTCAAGGTAAATATTATTCTCAAACCTTTGGTGTCGCTATGGGCTCTCCTCTATCTCCTGTTCTTGCTAATCTTTACATGGAATATTTCGAGACTGTCCTTTTTCCCACTATTGATGTACGTCCTTCACTCTGGCTCCGCTATGTAGATGACATCTTTGCTCTTTGGCCTCATGACTTAAGTCTCTTTCAACCTTTTCTTGATGCTCTTAATAATCTTGCCCCTTCCATTAAGTTTAAAGCTGATTGGGAATCTAATTCTTTGCTTCCTTTCCTTGATGTTCATGTCCACCGCTCAGTTACAGGTTTTGCCTTCTCCGTGTACCGCAAGCCTATGCACAGTGGCATGTACATTCATTACTTCTCTTATCATGCCTCCTCTGTCAAGAAGAGTGTTCTTATCTCCCTCTTTCTCCGTGCTCTCCGTATCTGTGATCCTCAGTTTCTTGAAGCAGAAATTTCCACTCTTCATAATTCATTTTCCCGCCTTGGCTACCCTTCCCATTTCATAGACTCTGCTTTCTCTCGTGCTAAACGGACTTTCTTCTCTCCTAAACCCTCTACTCCTGAAAACTCTCCAGTCCTCTGCCTTCCCTACATCTCTGGTCTCTCTAATCTCAGCAACTCTCTCCGTTCCTTAGACATCAAACTTACCTTTCGTCAGACTAACACTCTTCGCACTAATCTAGTTCATACTTCCCCTCCCTCCACAGATTCTCCTGGTGTCTACTCTATTTCTTGCTCCTCCTGTCCTCTTCAGTACTTCGGAGAAACTGGCCGATCTCTTTCTGACAGACTCAAGGAGCACAAAAATAGTGTTAGGCTTGCCGACACTAATAATGCCCTTTTCTGTCATGTCAGAGATCACAGTCATCCTATTGATTGGTCTTCTGCTAAAACTGTCTACCCTACGTCCAACTTTCATAGTCACCGCCTGGTTGAATCCTCCCTTATACACAACTTTCCCTGTATGAATCTTAGCCCTAGCTTTGTCTCTGTTGATGCTTTCCTCTCTCATTACATTGTTAAATGCTCTAAACTTCAGAACACCCGTGACTTAACCTGATTCCTTCCCTTTCTTCTCTTCCCCCTTCTCCTTTTTTCTCCTATGGGTTTTCCTTTCTTTCTTTTCTTTCTTTTGCCTTGTATTTTCCTTCATTTTATTCGCCTTTCTTCCCTCTCGTCCCACCCTTGCGGGCCGCTAGCCTCATTGCAGTGCTCCTTCCCATATGACTGTCTCCTCTACTACTATTACTACTACTACTACTTCCACTACTCCATCATTACCCCACTCTCTTGTACCCTCCCCTGTCTGCCTGCCTATAAATACCCTTCCTCTGTCTCTGTGTGTTAGTGTGACTTTGTAAATGGTCCAAGTCGGGCCGAAACGTCGTCGTAAGCTCCTCTCTTTTATATGTGCGGGTTGTGTGTGTATTGTTCCAGTCACGGTATTGTGCCTTTTTTGTTATCTACCTAACCTTATTTCAACAAACGCAATTTAATTTAGCCTAACCCAACTAAATATATTTTAGATACGTTAACATTAATTTAATAATAAACAAACACAATGAAATATATTTTTTTCGTTATGTTCAGAATGATTTTGGCGAAATTATTGCTTACACAAATTTTCACTTGTCTTATATGGCAAAGTGAGCGCTGCTATTTAAGCCAAAATCGCCAGTTTTACCAAATCGGCACGACATATATATATATATATATATATATATATATATATATATATATATATATATATATATATATATATATATATATAATATATATATATATATATATATAGAGAGAGAGAGAGAGAGAGATAGTTGACGTGATCAGCATCACCTACATCACCTGCCTCTTTCACAGGTGAGCAAGGAATGGACGCTTGGACCAGAGCTCTGTGATATGTGGACGGCTTCAGACGTTCTCTGCTGTACAGCCTCTATCCTTCACCTGGTAGCCATTGCCTTAGACAGGTGAGTCTGTCTGGCCTCTTACCCCAGAAATAATGATAATAATAATAATAATAACAATGATAATAATAATAATAATAATAATAATAAAAATAAAAATAATAATAATAACAATGATAATAATAATAATAATAATAATAATAATAATAATAATAATAATAATAATAATAATATCAATTATAATAATAATAATAATAATAATAATAATAATAATAATAATAATAATAATAATAATCTTAGCAAATGTTCAGAAGCAATGGACATTCGGTTATAATTATAGATGTTGAATTAGCTAGTAGCAACCTTAACAATTCATCCTTAACATAGAGAGAATATCTAACGTTCACAGCTTAAAATAGTTAACAGAAAGACTATCTCTCACTAGCAGCTTAATCAGGTTGACAGTGGGGAGTACGATGCAGACTATCAGACACACAGCCAAGAGACATAAACACGAATGTTTTTCCTGCCGGATGACAAATACACTCAAGCGCTTCTCAAAAAGTTAATTAATCGCTTAGTGGTTTACATGTTTCGATATTCTGAGTTAAAGACCAAAGACATATTTTATTTGTTTCGATTGGCTGAGTTAAAGAATAAAGACAGATATTATTTTTTGATGGACTGAGTTAAAGAATAAAGACAGCTTTAATTTCCTTCGATACACTGAGTTAAAGAATAAAAAGTTTTAATTTTTGATAGATTGAGTTAAAGACTATAGACACCTTTTTGTTTTGATAGACTAAGTTAAAGACAAAAAAAAACAGTTTTTATTTGTTTCATTACACTGAGTTAAAAAATAAAGACAGTTGTTATATGTACTAATACACTGAGTTACTTAATAAAAGAGACCTTGTTTTCTTTTGATTCAGTCCCTCATTGCTTCCTATATATTGCTCACAATCTGTAACACTGAGTCTTGAAACTATTGAATTAAAACTACGAATGTATCCTTAATTCTTGGAATTTAAAATAAAATATATTTGAAATGTAATTTTGCTCTCGGTTTCTCCAGTATAATGCTATTACTTTAATGTGAAAAAATAAGCAAATACATTGTGTGATCCATAAAATGGACATAACGACTATCAATTATATAACTGCTGTATGAGGCTACACGATAGATAGAGCTAGTGCCAAATTCAATAGATATATGAGCTTCTTAAGGCCATTCAACAGCTATATTGTAAAGGTTATTAATTATATATAACTGTTGTCAAAGGTCACACAATAGATATAACAACTACCCTTGGTCAACAATATATATAAGCACCGAGTCACAAATATTGTCGCTATAGCTTGACCTTTACGTTGCTAATTCTACATGCAAATACAGATGTTCTTTTACTCTTGTTTTGCATAAGGTTTCAGGAAGATATCCAAAAGCTTCATCTTCGTCTCGTTGTTCAACGTTTTCACTGAACTTACATGGTTCTGTGTCTGTGTTTCACCGCTGGCGCTGATGTCGAGACTAAATAAAACTGGGTCGATACAAGCTGAGAGGCGGGGCCCGAGGTTACGAGATATCGTCCTGCAATCACATACATACACAATCAGACATACACACATCCTCTCCCCCTAAACACACTCACCTGAAATACACACACGCACCATATTCACTCACCTACACACACACACACGCACACACACACACACACACACACACACACACACACACACACACACGCAACACCCATCCACAACACACCAGCCACACACACACTCGTTTACCATACAGTCACTCACTCTCACCCATCTGGCAGCATTATGACCCATCTCAACCAGACTCTCTTAACCTCACCCAACCCGCCGACAAAACCAGTCCGAATTAATTCAACGTAATTAGATTTCGAGTAATGCAATTTTTTGACAAATTTTGTAATATATTCCCATGTTTTTCATTCCATTTATTGAAGTTAATACATTTTACCAGAGCCATGGATGGTAAACAAGGGGAGCAGCCGGATAATAACACGCACACTGTACTGAGCGAAATGAGAGAAAGAAAGTCTTGGTACACTACTCTTCAGTATGTTCGGGGAAGACCTCACTCTCACACAAGCAGAAAGATGCACACATTTTGAAAACTAGACACACACACACACACACTCAAATAAGAAAAACTCAAGTGCACTCAGAAATATGTATGCACATTCAAATAGGTAATTACGAAGAGACAGTTACACACACACACACACACACACACTCACACATACACACACACACACACACACTCACACATACACACACTCACCAGGAGCTTTGACTCGACCCCTGCAACCACAACTAGGTGAGTACAACTAGGTGAGTACACACACATACACACACGACAGCGAAGAGGCGGGGCCAGGAGCTGAGTCTCGACCCCTGCAACCACAATTAGGTGAGTACAATTAGGTGAGTACACACACATACACACACACACACACACACACACACACACACACAGAAACAAGGGGACACAACTGAAAGCTGAAGACTCAGATGAGTCAAAGGGATGTTAGGAAGCACTTCTTCAGCCATAGAGTAATTAGGAAGTGGAATAGTCTAGCGAACGATATAGTGGAGGCGGGAACCATACATAGTTTTAGGACAAGGTATAATAAAGCTCATGGAGCAGGGAGAGCAGAGACCCAGTAGCGGACAGCGAAGAGGCGGGGCCAGGAGCTGAGTCTCGACCCCTGTAACCACAATTAGGTGAGTACAATTAGGTGAGTACACACACACACACATACGGACACAGCAACAAGGGGTCACAGTTGGAAGTTGAAGACTCAGATGAATCACAGGGATGTTAGGAAATATTTCTTCAGTCACAGAGTTGTCAGGAAGTGGAATAGTCTGGGAAGTGATGTAGTGGAGGCAGGATCCATACATAGCTTTAAGGAGAGGTATGATAAAGCTCAAGGAGCAGGTAGAGTGACCGAGTAGCGGCCAGTGAAGAGGCGGGGCCAGGAGTAGTAACTCGACCCCTGCAACCTCAACTAGGTGAGTACAACTAGGTGAGTACACACACACACACACACACACACACACACACACACGCACACACACGCACACACGCCCCGATGGCATGGTGGCTAGCGCTCTTGCTTCACGCACAGAGGGCCCGGGTTCAATTCCCGGCGGGGTCGAAACATTTCGAAGTGTTTCGTTACACACACACACACATACATACAACAGGCCTAGTGTCTAATCGACATGTGCCTAGGACAAAATGGTAACTAACAGTCACAGTGGAGGCAGGATCCATTCATGGCTTTAAGAAGAGGTATGATAAAGCTCACGGCGCAGGGAGAGTGACCCAGTAGTGGTTAATGAAGAGGCGGGGCCAGGAGCTATGACTCGACCCCTCCAACCACAACTAGGTGAGAACACACACACACACACACACACCACACCAATAGGTAATTACAAATGTCATGGGTAATTACACCCACTCACACAGTGTAGGTTTATAATTACTTCTTTCCCACATAGGGTTCCAGGCAGTGACCTGACTCCTAGTCACCTGATGTCTTGCAGGTTCTGGGCGGTGACCAACGTGGACTACATACACCAGAGGTCACCCCAGCGTGTGGGTGGCATGATTGCGGTCATCTGGGTGGTCTCCTTCCTGATCTCTGCCGCGCCTATGATGGGCTGGAAGGACCCTGAGTGGCATGAGCGCCTTCGCAATAAAATGTGCATCATCTCTCAGGACGTGGGCTACCAGATCTTCGCTACTATCACCTCCTTCTACCTCCCGCTGGCGGTGATCCTCGTGCTCTACTGGCGGGTCTACCAGGCGGCCAGGAAGCGCATTAGACGGAAGATAGGCACTAACGCTCAGTCTGCATTGTGTCGCGGCCCCGTCACCATCAGCGAGACGACCACTTTCACCAGGATGTCGTCGCAGCCCTCGCCGGAAAAGACCTCGAACGGCAGCACCCTCAATGGCCATCCTGTGGACGGCAGCCGAGAAGACTCGACGTCCGGGGTGGCTGCGGTGGCTTCCCAGGTCGTCCCGCGACACCTGCGGCGGCGGGAGTTCGAGTCGCGGAAGGAGCGGAAGGCAGCCAAGACGCTGGGTATCATCACGGGCGCTTTCGTCATGTGTTGGCTTCCCTTCTTCATCCTGGCGGTGCTGATGCCTCTCTGCACCGTTTCCTGCCACTTCAATCCCTACCTGATCGCTACTTTCCTGTGGCTGGGATACTTCAACTCTACTCTCAACCCCATCATCTACACTGTCTTCAGCCCGGAGTTCCGCAACGCCTTCAAGAGGATCCTCTGCGGGCGTAAGAGAGCGTTCCAGCGCCAGTCTTCGAGGTTTTCGTCAGTGAGGTTTACGCGATCATAGCACAGCGGGGTGCCGGGGGGGCACAGGTCGGGCAGGGGGCTGGCCCCCTGCAGCACCACCACCCTGGGTCTGGCTGCAGCCACACGGCTGGCCAGCCTACCACCCATCACGGAATCCACCCTGTGAACAGCCTACTGTCTCAACATGCCGTAGGCCGTGCATGGTGGATACCCTACAGCCCCCCACGGCACCAAACTCAACACACATCCCTAACTATTCCGCTACTGTGTAGTTCTGTACAGTTTCTGGCGTCTGTGTTCTGTTATACTGATGTTTATCTATGGTGCTGTAATTCTGTAAGTGATACCGTGTGTGATTACTCTAGTACTTCCCTCATGCGACACACGCCACAGCTGTAAATACGTATCATACCTGGAAGTTTGGTGTCTGGTGTGTCAGACTCACTCATGTACACACCTGGTGCAAATTATCCACGTAACTGGTGCAAAGCCAGTCTCAGACCTATGGTCATTTGATATAAGGCATAAATACACCTGGTGCGAGTTACTCTCACACTTGTACACTAGAGGTGCAAGTCAGCCTCACACCAGGTGCAAGTCAATCTCACACCTATTCACAATAGGTGCAAGTCAGCGTCACACTTATACACACGTCTGCTTCAGCTGGTGCCTCGACAATCACACCTGCATCCTCGATACACCTGCCATCCCTCTCTATCACTATTACACATGTGTCTTTGCCAAAGAACTGAGTCAGCAACACAGGTAATGATGATCACCTGGTCAGGTACAACACCTGAACCTCACAATTAACTTACTGTGTACTTGCTCTAGTAGCTGTTCACTGCTGTGCTAAATTCATTACCACATCTGCCCTACCTCGCCCACATCTGTTGTGATACATACAGCATT